>JZLH01S0621911.1:96007-114434 GCA_001188425.1 Eucidaris tribuloides | reverse complement strand
GTGATGATGTTGATGTGGCAGTTAATCTTGATATAAAGAAAGAGGAGGAGGTGGAGGATGAAGAGGATGACAATGATGTGCACTCATGCTCCTACGTCACAGAAGAATGCCTCAAAAGCACCGATAGCTCATTGGACGAGGGTGACGAGTCGGATTACGAGCAAGTTTGCCCGGAGGAGGAATCTGGGCCCAGACTTCCTCCCAGACCCGGGAACCTCGATCATGCACCAAACCGGAGTGGCTCCTACGATCTGGAGGACCGCCGGCAGCAACACCTGTCACGCGAGGGGTCGGGGTCGAGCGGCGCGGGTGACTATCTGATGTTGTATGACGATTGGAAGGAGGTGGAGGGCAATGGACGGGTGACTCGGAGGAACAAAGGTACCAACGAGAAGGCTAGGAGACGGGTCATCCCGATGGATTCATCATCCTCAGATGCGACTACTAGGAGTGATCTGATGCAGCTCTCCAACTCTAACCAAGGTTTGTGTTATAATGATTAACTCGTACAATGCCAAAGATACAAATACGCATCATACAATGTACATTAGACAATGCGCATAAGGCTGTAAGTTCACTGGCTTGTTAAGAGTTAAAATTTTCAGTTAATTTGCTTTACCTACCCCCCCCCCCTAAAAAAAGAAAAATTATAAGTAAGACAAATTTAGAAATTATAACAAAAAGTGAGGATGAGCTCATCCTTTTTAAATGAGATTTTGGGGAGATTAGAGTTGAGTAATTTCCAACATTGAATATTCACAGTTTAGTTACAAGATAATGTTAAAGCATTCACAAAATCAGTAGGCTTTGCAGGTACACATGACCAACTGTCATTTTGTCATTGATATGATATGTAGGTCAACAAACTTTTGCTTCCTCTAATTATTGAACTGTTCATTGGTTACTTGGTAGTGGTCAAATTTATTCAGATTTTATATTGACCAAGTACTAGAATGAAGCCATCAAGATCCTGGACTTTTTGATGGAAGAAGGGGGTGGGGTGGGGGTACTGAAAATCAGGAACAATTACAAAAAATCATTAGCAAAATAGTTTTACTATTTAAAATTGCATAGTTAGTGTTTCTACAAAACCTTGCTTTCCTGTATAAAAATCTTGTATATACTTAGGAAATATTAAGTCTCAGAATAGCTTGCAAGTCACTAAAACCATCTATAAAAATACACCAAGGTTTCCATGGCGTCGGGGGATGATCCGCACCCCACTTATTTGTGAATCATGTCAGAAGAAATCCCTCCCGTCGTGTGCACCTACGTGAACCACACGGCAATCTCGGCCGAGTCAGGAAATGGCTGAGCAGTGGAGTGGAGATTATGGGTCGATTGGAGGGCAAGGAGCAAAGTTTTTTTGGAGATCCTTCCCGTCGTGTACACCTACGTGTACACACTGCAATGTCGGTCATGTCGGGAAATAGTTAAAAAGTGGCGTGAGGATTATGGTTCGCTTGGAGGGCAAAGAACGAAAGTTTTTTAGGAATTAATTTGGTGTCTGATGGAATGACATGACCGTCGATATTTGATGGAATCTGAGTCATGTCTTGTTTTGTTGAGCACCAGTTGTTGTGGTCAATTAACCTGGGACGAGCTTGCCGGAGTTTGATGGAAGATCGGGATAGTGAGGGAATATTCCTGTCTGTCAGGCTCTCCTGTTCAAGTGGATGAATGAATGATCTGAATGACTAACAAGGGAAATAAAACTGATTGAATGTATATTAACAAATGAATAAATAAACAAATGAATAAATAAATACACATAAATAATTGGATGAATAAATAAGTAAGTAAATAAATAAATAAATAAATAGAATAATATAGATAGATAAATAAAGAAGGAAATAAATACAGAAATAAATGAATAAATAAATAAATAAGTAAATCAATAAATCAATTAATCAATAAATCAAAAAATCAATAAATCAATAAATCAATAAATCAATAAATCAATAAATCAATAAATCAATAAATCAATAAATCAATAAATCAATATGTGATAAAATAAGTACAGGTGTACCGATACATTATTAAAATCATGTAAATGTAGTATCTGAAGAAAAAACATTTTGGATTACAAGGTACATGTGTATATGTATTATTCACACTCTACTCTGTATTACATACACATGTCTGATGTCTGTATGTATTTCAATCTGTTAAACTTATTTATTTGTTAAAATTGTATGTGTACATTTATTACAAATTAATAGAAACTGGAGATTGAATGTAAATCATATCATAGCAAACTACTGCATGGTATACATATACTCATTTTTTTTTACCTGTAATAAAATACACGTAGTATTCTAGAATATATCAAATGATGTTCATTATTTATGAGATAATACACTCATAATGAATGTTTGAAATACAGATGAACTTTTTTGATTGAAAAAAATGCAAAAAACAGTGATAGGGTCGAGCAAGCAAACCGCTCTTTAGTCAATTTCCATTTTGACATCCTGTGTTGCTAAACAAATCACTTGGTATGGGACACGACGGTTTTACTGTTCATCTAAAATGAAAGTGAATTACAGGATCTACATTTTGGGAACAGTTTCCAATGTACATGGTGTACATATGTGGTGTACTTCATGAGATTAATTAGTTGTCGAAGGGATCTGATGTCAATATTTTTCTTATCACCAAAGAGGCAATTTCCATTCGCGTATCCTGAACAGTGTCCAAACATCAGCTAGGAAGTTGTAGGTCCTGTTTAGGACTGAATCAAAACTATAAACGCAAATTACATGATACAAGAAAGGGACACTTTTTGGAAACGGGCTCGCCAATGACCGGAGTGGCAAATTAACTACTACTCATGTGTATCTTGCGCATTTCGTTAAATTATCTCTTCATTACGGCACAAAAGGAACACAGATGACTCATTGGTACGAACTTGGTAGGATATTGTGACAGTTAACTACCGTTCAGTGACGACTGTCTGTGTGTGGGAGATAAACCACATATATCATGGAAAACCATTGTTGCTAGTGACTCCACAGTTTTCATAGTTGACACATACTCTGAAGGTTGGAAGGTATCTAGATCAGGTGATACGATAGGCATGTATGTTACACCGGCATGAGAGAAAGAGATTTCCAGCCAAGTTGGATTTTCTGGCATCTGTGATTGATAAATTTGTGAAAGATTTCAATCAAATATGGGGTTAGCAAATAGCAGTAAGTATTATGTTTCTATATTTGTTTTTTACATCTTCCTGTACATCTATTTATTTCAGCTGACTTATACAACTGTTCACTTCCCCCTTTCTTCCTGTTTTTAGTGGTGTTTGTTTCAAGTGCATGGTAAACTTGTGTGTACATTGTTAATGTTATGCGTATACTTCATACACATATACATTAATATGTAATGTGGCGGACATTATGTACTAAGCAGAAGTCAGGTGTTTATTTCTGTAGAACCAGTACAGTTTATTGCCGTTTTATCCACTCTACATGTACATCCGTCATACTCTTCATTAACCAGAGTTCCACTCCGAAACCCAAATCTAATAACCTAATCCTAAACCTTAAAATTGTGGTTTGCCATTATATGGGTTAAGGAATAGACCACAATGACAATGTACATGTACTTCTACATGTAGTTCCTAATAAAATCTGCAGTGCCCAAAACTTCTCTTCAACTTGCTCTAAAAAATGTACAAACAAGCAAATAGAAAATAAGTTATATTTCATATTACGTGTATATTTTTATTTTAGTTTACAATTAGATGTAGTGTGAATAGACCAAATGACTATGTAATTGAGTTCCTAATCAAAACTTCAATCTGCTAACCTATTCTTCGACTTTGTTTTTAAAAATAAAAAAATAATCATGTAAGATGAGATGAAATAAAATGATTTAGATAAATGTTATAAATTAAATAATAAATAAATAAATAAATAAATAATAAATAAATAAAATAAGTAAATAAATAAATAAATAAATAAAAATAAATAAATAAATAAATAAATAAATAAATAAATAAATAGTAGAATAAATAGATAAATGTTAATTATATAACTAGATGAATAAAATAAATAAGTAAAATAAAATTAATATGTAAAACTAAAAACGTGATCAAATAAATTAATTCTCAAATAATCAATTGGCTGGAAGTACATGTATTTACACTTGTATCTTAAAATTCGTTTTACCTGAGCCAAATCAAGCATGAACATACTAGCAATGTGTTTTTCTCGAGCCGTGAATAAAGATACATTACATATAATCGTACAGAACAGATTTGTCTGTTACAAGGCATACTGATGGAATTGAATTTAGAACGAGTCAATTTTTGACTGCCAAATTTTCACAGTAGAATCCTTGCATAGTTCACTTGATTCTAGAATAATTTCTCCCCTAGTTGAGGACTACCCCCAATCATGTCATTTACCTTTAATGAATCAATAGCATTATTAAAAAAGAACAGTTGTGAAGTGTATATTATATCCTCTAGTTGAATCATATAATGCAATCAATTTGTCCTTTTTGTCAATCTCACCAACACAGAATCATTCGACCTGCCAGACATCTCGGACTCCATGATGGCTGATGATGCAGGGGTTTATGGGTAAGTAGAGATCAAAGGTATTTTACAGGCATTCACATAATGACAACTTGAATTCCAAGAGTTCAGTCATATATATTATATCACTGGGAAAACTGTTGCATGATACATGTATACACATGTGTGCAATAAAGGCAAAATTTAACAATGTATGAAGTTTAACAAATTCTGAGCTACATAATCCTTCAAGCTATGTATGTCTCTGATAAGGTCCATACATGAAGCAGTGTAAAAATTGTACTTCAAAACATCAGTAAGTGCTTTAAAAGGTGAAATTCAATGAACAACCATTTAGTAATTGTAGTTGTAGACAGTATAGTCCTATACGTGCAAGTATTCTGTACATTATATTAACAAGTGGCAGTTAGCATTATTACAAAAAGCACTACTGAACTAGAATTTTCCCCATAAATGTTACAAGTAGAAAACCTTTTCAAACACATTAATCTGTATTTCCATCTTGTATCATTCCTATATCAGGTCCTTTGATCGTCCATCCAATCCCGAGATTCACACCAACGGTCACCGAAGGCTGAAGAAGTCCACCGCATCAACCCCATCCCCACCGGTCCCAGAAGTTATCGTCAGGAAGACTTCAGATGATGTGGCACCACCTCTACCAGTCAGAAATAATAAATCTGAAGAAAATGTGAGTTTTTATTGGATGCAAAACTTGAATACATGTACAATGCTCTGGAGCAGCTGTTTGGGGGTGCTTTGGTACATGGAATGACAAATTTTAGGGTCTCTTGGAACTGAAAAAAATGAAAGATTTCTGTGGCTTCTGAAATAGTGATGCACTGGAGGTGAAATTTAGGGACTAAAAATGGGGGTCTCAAAATTGGCACATAGCTATCATATAATTATACTAGGAGCCCCCCCCCCCCCAGATTTTTGCTTCTAGAAAGTTTACTTTGATTTAGAATTGATTTAAACTCTTCATTCTGAAAGACCAGTTGACAACTTTTGATTTGGGATACATAAATCTGATTCCCCATATTTCCTTTTATGACTGACCAATGAATAACCACATTTATCCTTCCTCTTTATCTCTTGCAGCATTTATTAGGACCATCAGGGTTTACCAGAAAACCCTCAAGATTTGTGGCTAAAGGTACGTATGAATACACTGCATAGGAGTAACATAAGTTTAAAACATTCCAATCATACTATTAGTAGTAGCTGTAGCAATTAAATAAATGCAGAATGCATTTGAATGCAGCCATGATTTTACTGATATTGATGTCCAAAAATTTAACACAATAGTAGTAAATAGTCTTGGTCAATATAATAATCATATTTATTACAACCACTACGTGGTACTATGGGTAAGGTTGTCAGTACAGTCATTACAAGATAATATATTTCAAGTTAGTCATGACAGTCTCTATAGAGGGAGTTAGAGACTGTATTAAATTTATAAGTAAAATGGATAGGTTTCCATACTTATTTCAAATAAAAGGTAATGGTGATAATGGTATAATGGGATAAAAATGGAAATATGCTCAAATTTACACAAGAAATGACCATTAAAATGTTGTTGAGGATGATATTCTGAATAATTTCATTTCAGACCTTTAAATTGGTAGTCAGATGATAGTTGTGTAATATTCCATGCATACTGTCATCTTGATATCATAATGTGTGTTGAGGATGCATTAAGAAGTTTTTTTTTACCGCATTAAAGACTTACTGGAAAATGTGTTTTTATTTGCTTTGATTCATGTGCTATTTCCAAATACTTCCAATTTCATTTCAGAGCCCCTGTTTCAGATTTATCAAGAAGATCTGAGAAGGCGCGACTCGAAGGTGATCTTGAGACCAAGGACGGCAAGGCGTAGCAAGAAACCGCCATTACCGGCCAGGACGTTCCTCCAGAACAAAAACCTCATGCAGCGCATCGCTCCACAGAAAGTTGCGAACACGGCAAACCAGCCCGATTCCGTACCACCCCCTCTACCGGCAAGGGTGGGGATGAATGCAACACATTCTGAGAACATTCTGAGCACCGAGATCCGCGTGTCATTGCAGAAAGAATTATTCTCCGTGCTGAACAGTTCCGATCCCAAAGTGGACTTCCCGATCAATAACAACATCCGGTCAGGTGACAGCCATAAGATCATGGACAATAGTATGGTCACAAGCGGTAATGCCATCAACAGTGGCGTTAGTGCGAAACAATCGCAGATGGACGATATGGAAGACCCGACGTACTCGTCGGGAAACGAGGGTTCCTCGTCGTTGTATTCAGTGGAGGATATCATGCACGATATGGAGCGTAACAGGACACACGGCAGCAGCATGGAGACAAGGTCGTCGCAGCAGTCAACGGGGGGTATGATGGACGAAGACCCGACCTACTCCTCTGGTATGGAAGACCCCACATACTCCTCTGGGATGGAGGAACCGATTTATACCGGTGGCAGGGAAGACCCCATCTATACTGCTGGTATGGAGGAACCTATTTACACTGGTGGGATGGGTGAACCCATCTATACTGGTGGTATGGGGGAACCGATTTATACCGGTGGGATGGGGGAAGCGATCTATTCGTCCGGTATGGAAGATCCGGTGTATTCAGCTGGTATGGATGAAGGTAAGGAAGGAGAGAGGGAGCCAATGAGAATGAGAGATTCACTTTGATCCTCCTCATCTTTTGATTGAACTAAATGTTTCAAGAATAAATAAAGAATTGTTCATATGTATATATAAACTCTTCAAAAAAGTTAAGAAATCTGAAATCTGATTTTGATGGATTATTTTTCTCTTCACTTAGTAGTAATCAATGCATATTTTGTAGGATCAGAAAGATTATTTAATTTTCTTTAAAATAGCACCCTTCTTATGATTGTGCCAACAGGAAAAGGACAGTGTTTTTGAATATGGGATAAGGTGTAAATTGAAAAGCTGCAAAATGAACATCGACGGTCATGAAGAATTAATAAAGAACATGTTCTTTTATATGGTGTGTACTTGTATGCCTTTTATTCTCAGCTGTTCAGCCATGAATACCAATTTCATTAGGAGCCCATACCACTTCATTTGTTATCTTTGAGATAAAGGGTTTGCAAAATGACCAAAGTTGGAAGAGTCACTCAGTTTTTTTTTCCATGGTGGTGAGTGAGTATCCCAATATCTAATAATGGTTTTTTATTAACATGGATTCAAACAAATGTATGCATAAGCAAACAAACAGTTATATGCATTTAAAAACGGGACTCAAACACTTAAATCTCAAAATGTACACGTGTACAGGGCAACCTGTAGCAGTCACTGGGACATCACTTCTGTGATATATCACATTCATGTTCCTTTCATTCCCACATTTATCCAGCCCTTCCTGACTTGAAGCTTCCCATAATCCTCAGCTGTTATCGGGGATTAAAGTGACGTTTCAAAGGGCACCGTGTCGTTCAAATACAGAAACCAAAATAACACTGGCCAGTTGGATAAGGAACTAACCATGTCTATATTAATGTGCATGTAGTCAGTGAAACTTTCATGTAAAAATAATTTTTTGTGTGTCTCAGCCTTATATGTGTATTTTGTAACATTTACTATGATACAAGCATGCAAAATAAAATGGTCATGAAAAATACTGATGCTACTACTAATCAATATTAAAAGTTATAAGTTTGTGGATTATGTTTGAAAAAATATGGTATGATGTTGAATATACTTGAAAGACCTACATGTATGACTGTTTAGTTACATGTAGTCCTATTCAATATTGTTGCAAGTATAAGGGGCTTGTATTATTGTCAGTTTTGCTTCCTTATTCAACACTGTGGAACCAGTAGTCTTATTTAACTCTTCACATGCTGAATTAATTCTGAGGGGGTAATAATGATTGTTACTTTTGATATTTTTTAAAAATCTTGTTTTCCTTATAGCACCAATTGATTGACTATTTAAATCTACATAATGTTGCTTAACCATTATGGCCATTTGTCGGCTTTTCTTGTACAAAAGTAACAGAGAAAACTAATTATTACGATGTTGAATTTAATTGTACGAATGTGCAAAACTGCAACATTCTCATGCAAAGGGTTAATACCTTAAAATAATGTGTGATACAGGTAAAATCCAAGTAAAGTGGATACAAGTAAATCAAAATATTATTGTGTACTGTTTTCCCTGAAGCATAGTTCTATCAGCAACATTTACTGTGTTAGTATTCTGGTTTACTACCATAACATTGCTGGCAAAAGACAAATAAACAAACAAACAAACGAACAATAAACAGCAAAGGGAAAATGTCTTGCAGCGGAAATTTGTAAACTTTGAATGAAATTTCCATCCCACTGCTACTATAGTTTCAAATTTAGTGTATGTCCAACAGTCCAAAATCAGTGACTGTTGCAGAGAATGCCAAATCAAACTAAGGTCATTATGGTACAAAGTTCATTCTAGACTGCCCCATGAAAAATGCTATTAGTAAATGCTGACTAATGATAACGTCACTTCTCATTGCTCACGCCATAGGTCTTGATGAGGAGGATGATGATGATGTGGATGATTTTGATGACGATGAGTTTGATGACGATGATGATGACTACTACACGCCTCCGCAACGTGAGGGAATTATCAGAGAGGGCAGTGTTGCGTTCCGATCCTACTGGTGTGAACTGCCGGAGGTCGTCAACAGTGGGTTGCTGGGTAATCTGACTCCAGAGGAGAAGAAAATGCAAGAAGTATGAATTATTTGTCATTTTATTACTATTACTGCTAGAAAAGAAATTTGTTTCTGTTTTATTTCTTTCCCTTGTTATAGTATTCTATCTCTGTTTCTTACAAAGCTACATATTCTTGTAAAATCGGAATCTCACTAATGTTTTGTTTTATAAGTCTGAACAGGTGTTGAGGCCACAAGTTTCAAGGCCAAGGCTACCCCTAAAGACTTCCTTCCATTGAGTTTGTACAGGTGACTCGGATTGAGGCTTTGGCTGAGACCACCAAACATTGGCCTCAAAGCTGGGCTCGAATTACAAATGTTTGTTTTTTAAGAAGGGTCTGATACACATAGATATTCATCTGGAATGAAATATTTAGGATTTTCCATAGTGTGGGAGTGAAAATCATGTAAAGAGCAAAACAAAACGCAGAACACAAACACACACACAAAATGAAAAATAGGCCACCCTCCCCCCCCCCTAATAAAAATGTCCACAAAACACTCTAAATTGACATTTCTTGTAAAGGGGTACATTCTTTGTGGCTTTAATGATGTTCTTTGCTGAGCGTACTATCACCTTTGTCTTATTCTTTTGTTTGTTTATCATATCTCATTTTTTTCTGATTCCAGGCCCTGTTTGAGATCATCACCTCAGAGGCATCTTACCTGAGGAGCCTCAATCTGGTAGTTACTCACTTTGTGGAGTCACCTCTCCTATTGCCTCCACACGGTGTACTTCAGAGACAGCAACACCACTCTCTCTTCTCCAACATCAAGGCAGTGAGGGACACCAGTGAAAGGTGGGGAATGGGAATTTCAATTTAATTCATTGAATCCTAAATCCAATTATAACTTGTTCTGAAATGGCTGTAAAACATCTTGATAATTTTGTTAGAATTAATGAAATTAGATGTGACATTTCTTGATGAAAAAAGGCTTTGTTTCATAAATGTCCAAACACTGCCACTTGAATATAGTTATGTTTGTATCATCACCAGGTTTAAGCTTATCTTAACCCTATATTAATGGGGGGGGTCAATTTGACCCCCCCCTCGACGAATTTCGTGACCATGCCGCCGCGCAAACTTTTGTATCGCGTCGCTCACTGACTTTTTACTTTCAAGTTTTGCGCATCTTTTCAGACCGTTTCGCGAAAATTGGATGTACCGTTACGACGCTGCGTGACTTTTTATACATGCATGACCCCAAATCGCTCAAAAAATGTGATTTTGTGTACAAAATCAAAATGGAAATTGTGTTTTCCAAGCCAAAAATCATAAATGTATGATTATTTTTGCTTTTACTGGTTGAAAAAACAATGAAATACATAAGAAATTCACAAAACAATAAAATACATAAGAAATTAATTCCAATTCTGAAATTATTTTTGTAGATAATTGTGAGAAATGTCAGAATGAATATTTTTCACCAAAAATTAGTATTCTACTAGCTATTGTAAGTGAGTTATAGGCGAAAACATAATTTCATGCCTTATTTGCCATAATTAATTACTTTAGAAAAAGAAAATTATTTTGAAAATTTTACTATACAGTCATGCAGTTACAATCGGCTATATGCGCATGCAAATTTTTGCGGCGACTCGCGCGATCGGCGCCGAGATCTGAAGGGGGGGGGGGGGTCAATTTGACCCCCCCCCCCCCCCCAGTAAACACTGGTCTGAAATTGGTGCAGATCTGAGACTCGCACATTAAGCGTTAAACTTTGAGACCTGATCTTTAAAAGCTTGCAAGGTATATGCAGTATTGAATGCTTGCAGTAACAGGAATTTGCTGTAACTGTTTAAATTTTTGTGGGATCAATGATGGTAAAAATGCAAATAAATGATACTTTAATGAAAATATACACCATATTGTGTCATTTCACAAGTTTTAAGAAACGCTTTGTACTACTTTTTGAGAGTGCATAGTATGTGGGAAAGTCACCATGTATATCAATCAGATAATACAATGTTGTGACCCATTTTAGGTCCAAGCCTTAAATGGGGTCAGTGAGTGTAACTAACTGCAGGAAGCAGTTTGATGTAGGAAAACAGTTGAAATGAGATATACTACCCTTTATAAATATTTTCTGACATAATGTGTATACATTTGGAGTATTCTTGTACTTTTCAAATTTAAGCCAGTGGTCTTCTGTATTTGTAAATGGGACGCAGAAGACCGTTGCTGTGTTATGCTCTTGTGGTGTAATTGACTCACTGTTGCAATGTGATGTTCAATGCTGAAATGAATTTGATGAAATGACAATGATTATGAAGGTGAAATTAAGATAAATGTTGTGATTATTATCTCATTTCCCCCCTATATGAGAGTTTTGGTATGATTTAGATATTCTAGGAGGAGGAAATGCAGGACACAACAGCTTACTATTTATGGTGAAGATTAATGATGATGATGATGATGATGATGATGATGATGATTATGATGATTGGAGCTAATAGTAGAGTAGTGAGAATGATCATGATGTTGTTGGTAATGTTGACGCTGATGATAATGATGATAATGATGCTGCTGCTGCTTCTGATAATGATAATGTGATGAATGATGATGAGATCTGAGGTAAAAAATGTTGAATGATGAGATTATGGTGATGTGATGTTTAATGATGATGGGTAAGATAATAATGATGATGATGGTGATGATATGTAGTAGCAATGGTGATTGATGATTATGGTATGCTACATGATGGTGAGGGATTGACTGATGATGTAGATGATGATGATGATGTAATATTAATGGTAATGTCGATGTTTATGATGATGATAAAGTAGTAATGATAACTGTTATGATGAACAATAATGATGATGATAGATGAATGATGTAATATTAATGGTAATGTCGACTGTTATGATGATGATAATAGTAGTAATGATATATGTTTAATTGATGACGATAGTGATATGATAGATGATCAATGATTTATGATGTGTTGAGTAATCAGACGGTCACCATGACGCTGATTTATTATGTGTAAATTTTCTGTGTTAATTTCTCACATAATATTATCCCAATCTTTTTTCTCAGGATCTTTGTATGACAGAGCAGCACCATCAGGAGAGCATCCTCCTTATGACTGTGTCGCATCTCCTGTCTCATCTCAAAGACCTCTGACTGAGCAAGGTCTACGCACCTACTGTGCCAACATCAGTACCAGGTCGGGCGCTGAGACCAATTCAAGTAAGAAAAAAAAATAAAAATGATGATGTGGATTTACCCATATCAACAGCAATAACTCATCTCTGTGTATTTTATCTACACACAACAAAAAAAGTAACTACCGCTTTTTCAACTACATAATTTTTTAACAAAATGAGTTTCCCCGCCTAATAATTTGGCAGGAATATCTGCTACATTTATTGACTAACGCTCTGTGTGAAAATGTATTGATCGTCAATCCACGCATGAGTAAAGCATGCATTATAGCAAAAAGCCACTTTTCAATAAGTCACAGGATCCATCTTTATGCGAAAATAAAGTAAACAATGGTATTTTTGGCTTTATTTAAAGAAGTGTGCTCAACTCAACGCATGACATGGTTAACAAGCTCTTTATGTTCGTACAACATTTGAAGATACATTTTGCTGAATAATAAAGGATTTGCATTTTTTCAATAAACTTAATGGATTTATACAGTTTCAAAATTGAGGAAGGATGGCCAGTTTTAAATTGAGCTCACTGAAAGCATTAAAAATGTGTATAAGTGCAAAAGAAGTGTAAAGGGGTCAAATTGATCAAGAGATAACATAAATACGCTATAATCTTCACCAGAAACAAATTTGTCGACAAATCCTATTCACAACTCCCCAAAAATGACCCTTATGACTTTTGAAAAGGAATTTTTGCCTTTAATATGTCTCAGCTCATGCATGCATTGAAGATAATCAACATTTTCCACCCCAGAAGTTAGTCAATTAGGTGTAGAAACACCCTGACTCAAATATTTTGCTCAAACTGTTTCTTAAAAGTTATGTATTTTGAAAAGCGAGGGTTAGTTACTTTTGTTGTGCTGTTTAATTTATCAGAAATAGTAACATAACTATAAATGCATAGTATATTGTTGATGATACACAATGTATATTGTGTACACCCTGCTGATTCAATGACAGTTAGCATTATTCTTTATAAAAACCTGTGAGTGATTATCTCTCCAACGCAGACAAACCAAATCAAACCAAACTGAACCGAACCAAATCAACCAAAACCCACCAAATCCCAGTGCAAACCGCGATCCCAACACCTAAACCAAATTAAGCTAAATCAAATCCATGAGCGAAGAAAAATAATACTATTTTAAACGTAGTTTATTCCTTGGATCTACCAGATAATTCATTTTGTTTTATACTTATATAAGATTCTGAATGATGGGCATGCCTAGCTTAACCGTTGTTTCTGAGATTTTCTAATTGCCATAGAGTAATTCATGGCATAATTGGTTCCGGTAGTGATCGGGTTAATTTAGATTTGTAGCAAATAACAGTAATCCAGTCTTCAACAGTGTTGTATCCAAAACACTGGTTCACAGACCGAGGCCACTCCCAGAACCTTTCCACAGGTTAATTCATAGGGGGTTCCCAGCCCATCAGAGAATCAGTGGAAATCAGGAAATTCATTTTACTTTTCCAGTAGGGAAAGTCAGGGGAATTTGATAACAATGCCAAATCAGGGAAGTCAGGAATTTTGATTTGCCACAAAATCAAAAGTAATCAGTCGTTTCTGTTATGATTTTCTGCATATAAAAACAACATTCCAACAAATAGAAAACATGTGAAACTGGAAATGACGTGAAATAATATTATGGAATTTTGAGACTTCATTAGGAAATATCAGGAAAATCAGGGATTTTTGTATCTTTGAAAATGCTGGAACCCTGTTACAGATGATTGGACTGAGACCGGACATGAGGCCACCTAGGCCAGCCTTGTGATACAGCCTGTTTTCAGATGATAATGGAGATCTTTCTTGGCAACCCAGACATTAGAAGAATTTAGCGCATGATGCGAGATTGGATGGACAAAGTTTGAGGATTCAAGAAACTCTCCTGTCTCGTCAAACTTTGGATGGCCATAATCTCCACCTTATTTCCCTTTTTCTTTTCTGCAGGAGTAACAGTTGCCATCACTAAATGCCATCAAGTAGTTGAGGCCAATCCCCTACTGCTGCAGTCTAGAATCTCCTCTCCTTCCTCATGCTACACATTCAAAGAATTACAAGGCTCCACTATCTACTGGCGGTAGGTAGGGGGCATGGCCGGAGGGGTAAGGCCAGGGAGGGGGTAAGGCCAGGGAGGAAGGTAGGCCAGGAGGGCGTAAAGGCCAGGAGAAGGGTGTGGCCCAGAGGGGGTGGACAGGTAGGGTGGGCTAGGATGTTATTGTTGTTTCATATATTGGAGTCCAGCTCCTCTCGCTGCAGTCTAAGATTCCCTGTTCCTTCCGTCATGTACATTCAAAGAATTACAAGGCTCCACTACTACTGGAGGTAGTAGGGGGCATGCCCAGTGAGGTGTTGGGACTAGGAGGGAGGTGGCCCGGGAGGGGGGGGGCATGTCCATGTACGACCAGGGCAGGATTCATTGTTGTTTGTATTTTGAAGTTCCAGTTCCCTCTGTGCAGTCTAACGCTCATTGCCCACCATTCCAAAAGATTACAAGTCTACCACTTCTACTGGGGGACATGTAGTAGGGGCATGGGTAGGGAGGGGGGGGCCAGAGAGGAGGTGTGGCCAGGTAGCTAAAATATTCTGGATCTCCTCTCCTTCCTCATGCTGGCCAATTCCAAAATTACAAGACACATCATTCCAACTGATATTCGTACGTATTGCGCTAGTGACCAAGTGTGTTAGATGGACAGTTGCGAACCTTGTACATGCACACATCACATGTTCCTATTACGCCTTGTTCTGGAATAGTACCATGCAACTAGAAGGATGAGTCAATCATCAATAATTGGGGCTGACGAATGCTAACATGTGCAAATTAAAATTCAGTACAGTGAGTGCTGAAAATAACACCAATTTGCTATTTTGCCTGCCAATATCAGTTACACACATTTGTAGTAAAATGCACCATATACAAGTTGAACAGATACAAGTTTATATCTCCATTGCTGTTACGTTATATGTATGTGAGATGTAATGAGGATTACAGATTTTATTAAAGAAAACAAATGTGAGTAGGTGAAAAACAATATCTAGTTTGTGATTGATGAATGTTTTGAGTAAGTTATATATCAATCTTTGTTCTCTTTGCTTTTGTTTATTTATTTGTTTATTTATTTGTTATTTATGCAGAGCTGTCATATCCAAGCTCCTGAAGGAAGCGAGATGATAAAGAATGCGTGGAAAGCAATTTCAGGAAGTGTAGAACGGTAACTTTGTTGTCACTTATTTCTGTTCATGTTTACACGTTATATAGGTCGTAGTACATATGAATGGTTGTTTATAATAACGTTAGGTTTCTGGTTAAAATCTGAAGGAGAAACCTATACATGCCTGATAATCTGTGAAAGAAAACACAGTTCTAACGTTTGTTATGTGCACAGTCGATCTTGATTGTGTGATGAGCAAAATTTCTTATTCTGTGTTACTGAGAGAAATGCCAAAAAAAAAAAAAATGCTATCTGCATATTACCTAGATGATTCCTTTAGAGCTTTTTTACTGATGGAACAACATTATCTGAAGTTCCTGAATTTAGCGTTTATAATTTTTTTTGGACAAATCCCCTCTTGTCAAAACATGCTTCCACAGTGCTTTTGACGTCAAGCATTTTACTGAGAATTATGTTAAATTTTAACCCATAGTGAAGACTAGCATGGTTAAAGCAAAATCCAACTTCTTACGGGTAAAGAAATTGGAAAAGTATGTGGTATCTTGAATCAACTAGTCTATACACTTCCTGGAGAGTATCGATTGCTGAAAGGATATTGTCTTGAATTGTTACAAAAGGAGAATCTAGCGCATGAACATACCAGTACTTATTTATCTTGTGCACGAAGGAGAAATTAATCAATAGGAAAGCTACACAACAAATTTGTCTGTCACAAGGTATACTGATGGAAGTTATTTTAGCAAGGAGTTCAGCTTTTTGACTACAAAATTTTCACAGTAGATCCAGCATTATTCTTAAATAGTTCACCCAAGTTGAAGGCTACCCTCAAATCATGTCATTTACTGCTACCTGTAATTAGGACAACTAAACTGAAGTAGAAATATGTGTTTCTTTGCTTTGGTCAATAAATTTTTCATTTTTTTTTCTTCAGATGGCCAGAGAAGTGTAAATGAGAGGCCAAGAGGATGAGAATTGATTGAGAGGTGACGATAGTTGCTAGGGATGTGATTCAAACCTGGCATTAACGGTATGTGCTGAACATTGGCGTACAATAAATGTTGTTTCATGGTTGCACAATTCCAAGCATTCAGAACTATTCTCTATTCTTTTTCGTTTCATGCCTTGATTTAAGCGTCAATTTTATTACTTCATCTGAGATAAACAAACAACAACAAAGAATCAACAGAAACTACATGAATTTGATTATGTAATTCATTTGCTTTCTCATGTCTTGTGTAGCTAACAAACTCGTTGGATGAATGAAAGAGATTTTTCATAGGTTGCCTCTCTGTACTGTAAATTGCAACTCTGATCATATAATGTATTGTGCAGCTCAGAAAAGGTGTAGACAGTTTGAGTCCCTGGTTCATGTTTTCGGCAGTTTGATAAAAATTGTAACTCAGCAGTGTTGTGATCTTCTTCATTGCATCTTGATTTTTTTCTCCACAGAAAGATGGACGATCTCCGACTTCTACCATCGTCAAGAGGGTGTACTGAACACATGTGACGCCAGGCAACATACTGGGGGCAAACGGAGATAGGCCATCGCATAAACCAGTCCAAAAAAGTTTCGTCTTCACGCACCAAGTAGCAATTGCAAAGGAGAAAAGCTGAAGGGGTAAGTCAGTGTGTTATTTCAGTGGCTAAGGTCTCCACTTTAAGCTCCAAGATAGTTGTGGTAAATGTGCTAAGTACATTATTCAAGGAGCAAATCAATTCTTGTTGGACTGTGGATAATCACACCATATAAGCTGTCTCTGTATTTAATGCTTAAGGCTGGCTCTGTCTCTGTGTATTACACGAGCTGCAACAAGTTGGTACTGATTTCATAATTTCTACTGAGAGTGGTGAAGAATACTGAGGTATGTGAAGAAAATACTGATTTCATAAAATCAAGTTTTGTGTAAATATATACTGCATTTATGTTAGAATTAACTGATTTTGACCTCAAAATGTGCAAATGACGTGATTTTAGCCATGAAAATTACTGAAGGCTAATTGATCGAAAGTTGGCAGTTCTATGTTCTCCGATGCCTTCTTGGTATGTAGAGAAGAGCCTCCATGAGTTTGTCCTGTCGTCCAATCTTGTTTCTGTCTCCATCTTTTGTATCTCAGCATGTAACATTGCACTATGTAACCAAGTCTAAATGATGCCTACTATATCTGCGTTCTCCTTTGCTCATAGTCACTGCGTTCACTTTCTCTGTTGATTATTCCGTGTATTTGTCTACACCAATTTAACTTATTGCTTCTTGAGATTTGGTTTGGTCCTTTTTTTCCTTACTTGGGCAGCATTCCAAAGTTGATTACTGTAAAATCACTATATTTTGCGACATGAAACTTTCACGAATAGGAGCCAACGGCCATCTCGGCGTGCATGAACTTTCGCGAAATCCGACCTTGAGAATATGAAATATAGCAAAATTGCCTAGGAAGAGACAATTTTAGGCGTTGTATTTGAGAAAATTATCAACACATTTACAGAAATAGTTTGTTTTATTGCCTCTGAAAGACCTTTCATCCGGGCGTTTCATGGAAATGTAACATTGTGACTTTGTAAGTGACAGGTGCACTAATACTTGTGTTATCTTGCTAAGTTATTGACTGTCTAGTACGACAGTCTTGTCTCTGCATCAAAAAATGTGCTAATGCACACATTTTTCGCGTGCGTTTTACTTGTCGCGATCTAGACTCCTCGCGAAATCCGCGAAAGTTTAATCTGCTCGCGAAAATTTCTGGTTTCACAGTAACTTCCAAATCGTGTTCCAAGTTCGATCTACTCAAGTGACTTTCCTCTTCAGTTTTGTTTACTTACATCTACAGACTT
>JZLH01S0621911.1:85466-95982 GCA_001188425.1 Eucidaris tribuloides | reverse complement strand
GCGTGAGGGCATTATCAGAGAGGGCAGTGTTGCATTCCGATCCTACTGGTGTGAACTGCCGGAGGTCGTCAACAGTGGGTTGCTGGGCAATCTGACTCCTGAGGAAAAGAAAATGCAAGAAGTAAGAATTATTTTATTATTATGTTACTCCTACTTCTAGGAAAGAATTTCCTTTTTGTTCTCTTTCTTCCCCTGTTACAGTATTCTATCTCTCTTTCACACAAAGTGACTTATTCTTGCAAAATTGGAATCTCACAGATGTTGTCTTTTAAGTCTAAACATGTTTTGCTGTGAAGTTACTTTCGTGAGGCATCATTTCAGCAGTGTTGTAATTGAGGCCACAAGTTCCAAGGTCAAGGCTGCCTCAAACACTACCTTTCATTGAGTTTGTACAGGTGACTCGGATCGAGGCTTCGGCTGAGACCACCAAACATTGGCCTCGAGACTGGACTCAAATTACAAATGTTTCAGTTTGTTAAAGAGGGTTTAATACTCAACTACTGGTATTTCTACCAGGTTGTAAAAATTAGAAAATTTCCATGTGACCATTACCGCATTTTTAGAATAGTTGTCACTATTTGTTGTAACTTGTTAAAAGTAATATTTCAACCTAATTTTTAGACACAAATTTTATGGATATTTATCTAGTAGTGCTAATGATCTGGCAGCTTAGATTTACCTGGGATCTAGTTTTCCCTTTATGCCACACTTACGTTTCATGTTGTACTAGTAGCATAATGAGGGTTTCTTCTTGAGGTGGATTTATAAGGGGCTCCACTACCAGGTGGTACAGTGCATAATATGGAAATGAAAATTATGTGACAGCCAAACAAAACACAGAACACAAAACACAAAACAAAAAATAATCAAAAAAAAAATAACATGCTAGCCCCCTCCCCAATAAAAACGTCCACAAACCTCAATAAATTTAACATTTCTTGTAACGGGGGTACATTCTTGGTGGCTAGAGGTATTTGCTGAGCGTACTATTGCCTTTGTCTTATTCTTTTGTTTGTTTATCATATCTCATTTTTTTCTGATTCCAGGCCCTCTTTGAGATCATCACCTCAGAGGCATCTTACCTGAGGAGCCTCAATCTGGTGGTTACTCACTTTGTGGAGTCACCTCTCCTATTGCCTCCACACGGTGTACTTCAGAGACAGCAACACCACTCTCTCTTCTCCAACATCAAGGCAGTGAGGGACACCAGTGAAAGGTGGGAAAAGAAATTTCATTTAAGTTCACCCCCTTTGGAAATCCTAAATCCATTATACTGTGTTCTGAATGGCTGTAAAAACATCTTGATAATTTTGTTAGTTAATTAATGAAATTAGATGTGACATCTTCTTGATGAAAAAGGCTTTGTTTTCATAAAGTGTCCAAACAGTGCACTTGAATATAGTTATGTTTGTATCATCACAGTTTAAGACTTATCTTAACCCTATATTAACTGGGGGGGGGTCAATTTGACCCCCCCTCGACGAATTCTGCGCCCATCGCCCGCGCAAAATTTTTTTGATCGCGTCGCTCATTGACTTTTTACTTCAAGTTTTGGCATCTTTGGGACGTTTTTCGCGAAAATTGGCGTACCGTTATGACGCTGCATGACTTTTTATACATGCAGCATGTCAACGCCAAAATCGGCTCAAAAACGTGATTTTGTGTACAAAATCAATGCAAATTGTTGTTTTCAGCCATTCATTAAATGTAATGATTTATTTTGGTTTCTGGTTGAAATGAATTAATTATTTATGCTGTTTATTATGATTGCACAAGAGTGTCCCCAACAAATTTCATCGAAAGAACAATAGAAAACAAAGGTCGAAAAAACAAAGAAATACATAAGAAATTCACAAAACAATAAAATACATAAGCAATTAATTCCAATTCGCATTATTTTTGTAACATAATTGTGAGAAATGTCAGAATGAAATATTTTCACCAAAATATTATATTCTACTAGACTATTGTAAGTGAAGTTATAAAGGCGAAACATACATTCATGCACTTATTTGCATAATTAATTACTTAAAAAATAGAAAAAATTAATTTTTTGAAAATCTTTACTATACAGTCATGAAGTTTACATCGGCTATATGCGCATAGCAAATTTTCGCAGGCGATCGCGCGATCGGGGCCGGAATCTGACCCCCCCCCCAGTCAAAACCTGTCTGAAATGCCCAGTTAAAATAGGGTTAAATCTGTTAAAGGTTAGTGACTAGAACTGGGAACACTTGGAAATGCCTCAAGAACAAAATGGATTGAATATATTACAACTTTACATAGCAGGAGTGGATCTCCACCTGGGAGGATTTGTCTGTAATTTGTTTACTTAAGGAGAATCAAGCATTAACATAGGAGTATCTTATTTTTTCGCTGGGGACGATAAAATAAGCCCCATAGAGAGCCACACAGACAGGTTTCCGTGTTACGGTGATTATAGACATTGTTTATTTAGAATGAGTCAACGTTTGACTACAAGATTTTCACAGGAGAATCCTCTGCATAGTTTACTTGCTTCTAGAGTAGTTTCAGCCAAGTTAGAGGCTACCCAATCATGTCATTTACCTTTAACGTGCCAAAGGATTTGAAACTCTATGGACTTTATGTGTATTATGTGGTGCAGATCTGCGACTTCGGCCGTTTAGGATTAAAGCTTTGAGAACTGATCTTTAAAAGCTTGCAAGGTATATGCACTAATTGAATGCTGCGAGTAACAGGAATTTGCTGTTTTAAATTTTTATGGGATCAATGATGTAAAAATGCAAATAAATGATATTTAATGAAATAATACACCATATTGTTCAATTGACAAGTTTAAGCAATGCTTTGTACTACTTGTTTGAGAAGTAATGTATTGTGGGAAAGTGACCATGTATATCAATCAGATAATACAGTGTTGTGACCCATTTAAGGTCGCCTTAAATGGGGTCAGTGAAGTGTAACTAACTGCAGGAAGCAGTCTTGATGTAGGAAAACATTGAAAATGATAGGAACTACCCTTTATAAATATTTCCTGACATAATGCGTATACCACTTCGGAGTATTCTTATACTTTCCAAAATTTAAAGCAGTGGTCTTCTGTATTTGTAAATGGCGACAAAAGACCATTGCTCGGTTATGTTTCTTGTGGTATAATTGACTCACGGTGCAATGGTGATGTTAATTATCGTGATTCTGCTGAAATAATTTCGACAACAATGACAATGATTTATAGAAGAGTGAAATAATATAAATGTTGTGATTAATTGTCTCAATTTCTCCTTGTAATATGGGAGTTTTTGTATGTTTTGAAAATTTCAAGGAGGAGGAAATGTAGGATTCATCATCTTACTATTTATAGGTAAAGATATCAGATGATAATAAATGAATGAATGATAATGATGATGATGATGATGATGATATGATGTGTTGTCAGTAATAGTAGTAGTGAGGATGATCATGATGTTGGTAATGTTGATGCTGATAATGTTGATGATGATAATGATAGTAATGACGATAATGATGATGGTGATGATGATGATGAGTGAGGAGGAGGAGGAGGAGGGATAGCAATAATGATGATATGATTAGTGTTAATGATATGATGCGGGAGGATAATGATGGTGATGATGATGTTGATGATGATGATGTTGATGATAAATGATGATGATATGATGATGATGATGAAATGATGATGTTAATGTGGTAATGATGATGATGATGATGATGATAGCAATGAGATATGATGATGGTAATGATGATGATGATGTGAGAGGAAGAGGACAAAGTTAGCAAAAATGATGATATGATATATTATGGTATATTTAGTGTGTAATGATGATGGTGAGGATAATGATGGTGATGATGATAATTGATGATTGATGATGATGTTAATGGTGGTAATGGATGATGATGATGATGAAGAAAGTAATGACTTTCATGTGACTGTGATCTTATTTTTAATGACAACAATAATGGTTATGTGTCAAAATGTTTTTATTAAATTTCTCAACATAATATCATCCCATCTCTTTTTTTCTCAGGATCTTGTACGACCGTGGATCAGCACCATCAGGAGAGCATCCTCCTTAGTGACGTGTGTCGCATCCTCCTGTCTCATTCAAGACCCTCGCTCTTGAGCAGGTACGTCAACCTACTGTGCCAACAATCAGCTGACAGGTCCGGGCGCTTTAGACCAATTCAAGTAAGTACAGATTGACTGTGGATTACCGCATATCACATGCAAAACTCATCTCTGTGTATTTTATTACACACAACAAAAAGTAACTACCGATTTACACACAAACAAAAAGTAACTACCGCCTTTTTCAAACTACCTAACTTTTAACACAAAATGATTTTGCAAAATATTTGGCAGGAATATTGCGTACACTTATGACTAACCTCTGTGTGAAAATGTGATTGATCCGTCAATCCACGCATGAGTGAGCATGCATTAAAGGCAAAAAGGCACACTTTTCAAAAGTCACAGGAGTCATCTTTTATGCCAAAATAGAGGTAAACAATGGTATTTTTGCTTTATTTAAAGAGTGTGCCTCAAGTCACCCACTTGACGATGGTTACAACCTGTATATGTTTGTACAACTTGTTAAATACCATTTGTGCTTGAATAATAAAGGATTTAATTTTTTCAATAAAACTTTAATGGATTTATTCAGTTTTCGATAATTGAGTAAGGTGATTGGCAGTTTTTAATGGATCATGAAGTGTTTAAAATGCACAAGATGTTCAAAGAGGTGTAAGGAGGATCAAATGATAGGATGAATAACATATAAACAATGCTAAATCATTCACCAGAAAAAAATTGTCAAATCATGTATCACCAACTCCCCCAAAATGACCCTATAGTAGACTTTTGAAAGTGACATTTTGCCTTCAATATGTGCATACTCATGCATGATGACAGGATCAATTCACATTTTTCCACAGAGTTAGTCATTAGTGTAAGAACGACCCAGTGCAATTAATTTATGCTTAAAATGTTTCTTTAAAAGTATATGAGGTATTTTTGAAGAGCGGGTTAGTTATTTTTTTGTTTGTTGTTTAATTCTTTCAGATGTACAATACTTATGAATGGGAAGTAGTATATATGTGGATGATACAATATGTATATTGTGTACACCCTGTATTTCAATAACAGTTACATTGTTTTTTTGTTAAAAACCTGCGAGTGGATATATCTCAAACCGACCAACAATCCAAAACCAAAACTTAACACAACCAATCACCAAAACCCAATCAAATCCCAGTGCCATAACCCGTCCAACACCTACCGTAAACCAATTAGCTAAATCCAAACCATCGCAAAGAACAATGTGATACTTAAAACTGTTCTTCCTCGTATACCAGTTTATTCACTTTTGTTTCTAATATATAATATCTGATTGATGAGCTGTATACCCCTTGAAATTTAGGACAGTAGGAAGTAACATGTAATCTTACTTCAACGAGTGTGGTATCCATGATCACTGGTTCCAAGCTCAGAGCGCCACTCCAGAGACCTTCCACAGGGTTTTTATGGCATTGACTTGGACCGAGACCAAGGCCAGCCCAGAATTGGCCTCTTGACAGGTTTTGGATACCGACTTGTTTGACTATTCTTTAGCATATTTATGCAATATCCAAATCAAAAAATCCGAACTTAACTTTCAGGTCTTTTCACCAATATGTTATGAAAATGTTAAATCGAATTTGTATATTTCTTTTGTTTTTTCTACATTATTGTTTGTTAATGTCAAAATATTGTTTTTGTGAAATTGTGAAGAAAACCAAATTTACATAATGGGAGAATGAAAATCAATATGAATCTGAATCTCGATAATGAAGATCTTTTCTGGCAACCCCAGGCATTAAATAGACTTATAGCCATAGTGCGAGCATTTTTGGACAAAGTTGAGTAATTCAAGAAAACTTCTATTTCGTAAAATTTGATGGCATAACTTTCACCATATTTTCATCTTTTCTTTCTGCAATGAGTAACATCGCCAGGTCACTAACGCCATCAAGGAGCTAGAGATCCAAGGTCCCTCGTGCTGCAGTTTCTAGGATTCCTCTCCTTACCTCATGCTACCATTACCAAAGAATTACAAGGCATGCCATACTACTAGGAAGGTAGTAGGGGGCATGACAGAGAGGGCGTTGGGCTTAGGAGGGGGATGTTTATTGTGTTTGGTTTATGATGAGGTCCAATCCCTGCTGCCTCAGTTAGATCTCTCCTCTCCTTACTCATCCACATTCAAAGAATTACAGGCGTGCCATTACTATTGGAGGTAGGTAGGGGGCATGGCCAGGGAGGGTTAGGGCTAGGGAGGAGTGTGAGCCTGGGAGGGGCATGTCCATGTACGACGGGCAGAGATGTCATTGTTGTTTGTTATTTGAAGTCCAGTTCCCTCTGTCTGCAGTCGTAAGCACCTCATGCCACATTCCAAAGGAATTACAAGGGCTACCACTACTACTGGGGTACATGTAGGTTGGGGCATGGGTTATGGCGGAGGGGTGGGCAGTAGAGGATGGTGGGCCAGGTAGTCTAATATTTCTGGATTCTCTCTTCCTCTGCTGCCATTTCAAATTATTATAAGACTGCCCATTCCTATGGCTATACCTACTGGTATTGGGGGTGACAAAGATGGCGTTAGATGAGACGGTTGGACTTGTAGCTGTACATAAATCCATTTCCTATTAACTTGCCCTGTCTGAGAAAGTGCGACAACACTTGAAGGATTAGCCATCATCAATAATTTGCGAGGCCAATGGATGCTACATGGTACGAAATTCAAATCTCAAGTAAAATGAAGATGAAAAAATATAACCCAAGATTTCTGTTTGCTTCCAATTAGACTACACACCTTTCGTAGTAATGCGATGATTACCGAGTGAAAGATGCAAGCTTATATCTCCATTCAGTTTTGAAATTTTAGTGAGAATTAATGAAGATTACATGAATTTATATAAAAGGAAACCAAAGTGTAAGATGTGAAACAAATCTTGTTTTGACGTGACCATGAATGTTTGGGTAACTTATATCAGTCACCTTGTTATTTTTTCATTTATTTTGTTTGTGTATTTCAGGACTGTCATATCCAGGGCCTCTCTGAAGGCAGTGAGATGATAAGAAATGCGAGATGTGAAGCTATTTCAAGAAGTTATGAAAGGGTATACTTTTGATATATTGATTTTTTTTTTTAGCTCACGCGAGCCAGCTCACAGCTAGCTCTTTCGCGATCGCTTGTGCGCGGTCATCCGTTCAAGTGCGTCGTTCGGCGTCCTCGTGGATAAACTTTTACACATTATTCAGCTTCTCTCTTATTCAAAAAATGCAATTGGATTGCGCCAACTTGAGAGGATGATCCTTAAGGCGGGTGGGGATTCAAGGCGTCCTCACAAGTGGTACACCTGGCCCCCCGCGGGGCCAGGGCGTCAAAGGTCACATTATAAAAGGTCAAAGGTCAAAGTGAAAGTGCAAGATGATAGAATATACCTGCAGTTTTTTCTTTGGGTGATAATTGGCCCATTGAGACAACTTGAGATGGAAGCAATGAAACATGTATAGTGACCTGCAATGTTAAATTGGGGTCAAGGTCACATACATGTTAAGTAGGTCAAAGGTAATTTAAAGTTGATACTAGGCGCGTTTTTATGGGTCATAAGAATTTGCGACTGGGCCTTCAGTGTTGAGCGTCGTGCCCCGCCGGGCCTCTGTCTATGTTATAGACTGTGTAAGGTCATAGTACATAAATGAACGATTGTTATATATACAACGCTGGATGTGTTTATTTATATCTGCAAGGAGAACCTACTGCCAATAAGTGCTGTGAAAAAAATAAAACCGTTCTGAAAATTTGTTTCTGTGCCACAGTGATTCTTGATTTGTGTTGGCCGCCTCGGGAGAGCAAATTTCTATTCTGTCGTCACTGAGAGAAGATGCCCCAAAAGAGAGAAAAACATGCTCATGGTACATTATCCTTTGAATTTATGTTACTTGTCACAACATTGTCTATAGTCCTGATTTCAGGTTTAACATATTTTGTTCATTGACAAATCCCCTTCTAATTATATTCAAATGCCATTCAACAGTGTGCTTTTTAGACGTCAAGAATTCTAGTCCCATATGTTTACACTGTCTTCCACTCTGCACTAGGGCATGAGATATCTTAGTATTGAGGCCAATGGGATAAGAACACCTGATTAAAGGCAATCCAACTTTGCTTCATATGGAGTTATAAGAAATACGGGAAAGTATTTGGTATAGTCTTGAATCAAACAGACTAGTCTATTACACATAGCTGTAGAAGAGTCGCTTGGCTGAAGGATTTGTCTTTGAATTTTTATTACAAAAAGGAGAATCTACATGAAACATACATCCTTTTTTATTTCTTGTGCCACAAGAGAATTAAATCAAATAGAAAGTCACAACAACTTTGTCTGTCACAAAGTTATATACTGATGGTAAGTTGATCTTACAAGGAGATCAGCTTAGTTTGCTACAAAATTTTTACAGTACCAGGGTTCCAGTTATCAGGCGAAATCAGCGAGAAATAATTTACCTTTTTTCCAAGTCGGAGAAAGTGCGGGCGGGGAAACTTTCGCCATCACAGATCTCACAATCAGCGAAAAGGTCAAGGAATTATTGATTGTGCCACAAAATTCGGAGAGTGAGTGTCAGTCAGACTCTGTTATACTTTTATTGACATTATCAAAACAACATCCATTAGGACGACTGAAAACATAGAAAAGCATGTGAAACTGAAATGATTTGACAATAATTATCATAGGAATTTTTAACTTCACAGGGAAAAAATTCAGTGGAGATTTTTTGTTTTTATTGAAAATGCTGGGAACGCCTGTATAGAATCCAGCATGTTCGATAATGTTTCACCCACAAGTGAGGCTACCCCAAATCATGTCATTTACAGTGTACGTGGTAATATTGATGACAACAAACTAATAAGAAACCTATGTTCCTTTGCTCTTTGCTCAAATTTCATATCTAATTGCCAGTCTTTTCATGTTATTATTTTTCCAAGATGGCAGAAAGTGCAAACGATGAAGCCTAAGAGGATGAGAATTGATAGAGAGAAAGGCGATAGTTGCTAGGTGTTGGACTTTAAACCTGGCATTAAGGTATGCACTGAAAACCATTGAGCGCGAAATAAATGATGTTCTCATTGTTTGCACAATCAAGCATTCAGAATGATACCTATTCTGTTTCTTGTATTGCCCAATTTCAAAAGTCAATCTTACTTCCTCTCCTAAAAATAAACAAACAAAAACACAAATTACATTAGCATTTGATCATGTTACAATTCATTGCTGATTCTCATGTGGTGTGCTGAGCTGACAATATTTTTTATTGGTTTCCTCACGAAAATGGACATCTCCAGACTTTTACCATCGTTAGAGGGTGTCCCTGAAATAACATTGTGACACAGGCCAACATACAGGGCTAGCAAACGGAAGGCCATCCGCTAACCAGTCGCAGAGTATCGTGATCACCGACAAGTACTAATTGCAAAGGAGAAGTAGAAGCGGTGAGTCGTAACCTCAGTGGCTAAGTGTCATCCACTTAAAACCAAGTATAGTGTGTGGTATAATACTGAAAAATGATTTTATTTCTATTGATGTTTATAGATAGCTTATACTGTCTGCCTAATGCCTCCAAATCACATAATCAATGCCATCATTTTTTAAAGAAAATATGATGTACCTCGAAGCCTTCTTTGGTGTTAAGAGAAGGATGCTCATTGAGTTTGTCCCTGTCTGCTCCAATCTCTGTAATGCTGTCTGCCAGCCATTGTGTTACTGAGCAATCTAACATTGCACTATTTAACCAAAGTTAAATGCATGCCTACTATATCTGGTTCCTCTATGCGTCAATAGTACCTGCTAGTTCATCTCTCTTGTTGATTATTCCGTGTTATTTGTGTATAACGACATTTAACTTTTTGCTTTTGAATTTGGAGTTATGTGCCTCTTGTATTTCCTTACTTGCAGCTTTCTAAGTGATTAAGCGAAGATTATAGTTTTGGGAATTTTTTGTTATTTGGAAGATTTATGCCCAAAGTCATCTAACCCTGCAATAATGAGATTCTGGAACAGTGTTTTAGTTTTTTTTAAATTAGTTAATGAAAAATTTCTGGGGACCCGAGATTTCTGACTATTTTATATTAATAGCATCCAAAGGTTAAATAAGGCTGTTAAGAGTTACATGTGTTAATACTTGCATCATGAAAGAGCGACTCTGCTCTTTCAGAGAGGCATAGTCTATCAATAACCCTTTTTAACCCTTTAGGTGCTATAATGCAAAAATAACTGAAAATGTCGGGGTCCCCTTACATTTTTCAATAAATTATATTTAATAAAAAAAACTAAAGACAAAAGAAGGCTATATGGTATACCTCATGCTAAAAGAGCAGAGTCTGCTCTTTCAGATTGAGGTGTATAACACATGCAACCTGGTTAAGAGTGCTCTGTAACCACTGGTGTTGGAATGCTGGTTGATATATGAATTTTATAG
>JZLH01S0621911.1:54385-85005 GCA_001188425.1 Eucidaris tribuloides | reverse complement strand
GTGCACTTGAATATAGTTATGTTTGTATCATCACCAGGTTTAAGACTTATCTTAACCCTATATTAACTGGGGGGGGGTCAATTTGACCCCCCCTCGACGAATTTCGCGACCATGCCGCCGCGCAAAATTTTTTGATCGCGTCGCTCATTGACTTTTTACTTTCAAGTTTTGCGCATCTTTTGAGACCGTTTTCGCGAAAATTGGACGTACCGTTATGACGCTGCATGACTTTTTATACATGCATGTCAACCCCAAAATCGCTCAAAAACGTGATTTTGTGTACAAAATCAATGCAAATTGTGTTTTCAGCCAAAAATCATAAATGTATGATTATTTTTGCTTTTACTGGTTGAAATGAATTAATTTTATGCTGTTTATGATTGCACAAGTGTCCCCAACAAATTTCATCGAAAGAACAATAGAAAACAAAAGGTCGAAAAAACAAAGAAATACATAAGAAATTCACAAAACAATAAAATACATAAGCAATTAATTCCAATTCGGCAATTATTTTTGTAACTAATTGTGAGAAATGTCAGAATGAATATTTTCACCAAAAATTAGTATTCTACTAGCTATTGTAAGTGAGTTATAGGCGAAAACATAACTTCATGCACTTATTTGCATAATTAATTACTTAAAAAATAGAAAAAAATTAATTTTTTGAAAATTTTACTATACAGTCATGAAGTTTACATCCGGCTATATGCGCATGCAAATTTTCGCGGCGATCGCGCGATCGGCGGCCGAGATCTGACCCCCCCCCCCAGTAAAAACCTGGTCTGAAATAGCCCAGTTAAAATAGGGTTAACTGTTAAAGGTTAGTGACATGACTGGGAACACTTGGAAATGCCTCAAGAACAAAATGAGTTGAAATATATACCAACTTTACACTAGCAGGAGTGGATCTCCCACCTGGGAGGATTTGTCTGTAATTTGTTTACTTAAGGAGAATCAAGCATAAACATAGGAGTATCTTATTTTTTTCCGGGGACGATAAAAATAAGCCCCATAGAGAGCCACACAGCAGGTTTCCGTGTTACGAGTGATATAGACATTGTTTATTTTAGAATGAGTCAACGTTTGACTACAAGATTTTCACAGGAGAATCCTTGCATAGTTTACTTGATTCTAGAGTAGTTTCAGCCCAAGTTGAGGACTACCCCCAATCATGTCATTTACCTTTAACGTGCCAAAGGATTTGAAACTCTATGGACTTTATGTGTATTATGTGGTGCAGATCTGCGACTTCGGCACGTTTAGAGTTAAAGCTTTGAGAACTGATCTTTAAAAGCTTGCAAGGTATATGCAGTAATTGAATGCTTGCAGTAACAGGAATTTGCTGTTTTAAATTTTTTATGGGATCAATGATGGTAAAAATGCAAATAAATGATATTTAATGAAAATAATACACCATATTGTGTCATTTGACAAGTTTTAAGCAATGCTTTGTACTACTTTTTGAGAAGTACATGTATTGTGGGAAAGTGACCATGTATATCAATCAGATAATACAGTGTTGTGACCCATTTAAGGTCCAAGCCTTAAATGGGGTCAGTGAGTGTAACTAACTGCAGGAAGCAGCTCTGATGTAGGAAAACAGTTGAAATGATAGGAACTACCCTTTATAAATATTTTCCTGACATAATGCGTATACCACTTCGGAGTATTCTTGTACTTTCCAAAATTTAAAGCCAGTGGTCTTCTGTATTTTGTAAATGGGACAAAAGACCATTGCTGTGTTATGTTCTTGTGGTATAATTGACTCACGGTGCAATGGTGATGTTAATTATCGTGATTCTGCTGAAATGAATTTGACAACAATGACAATGATTATTATGAAGATGAAAATAAATATAAATGTTGTGATTATTGTCTCAATTTCTCCTTGTAATATGGGAGTTTTGGTATGATTTGAAAATTTTCAAGGAGGAGGAAATGTAGGATTCATCATCTTACTATTTATGGTAAAGATATCGATGATAATAATGATGATGATAATGATGATGATGATGATGATGATGATGATGATGATTGTGCAGTAATAGTAGTAGTGAGGATGATCATGATGTTGGTAATGTTGATGCTGATAATGTTGATGATGATAATGATAGTAATGACGATAATGATGATGGTGATGATGATGATGATGAGGAGGAGGAGGAGGAGGATAGCAATAATGATGATATGATTAGTGTTAATGATGATGGTGAGGATAATGATGGTGATGATGATGTTGATGATGATGATGTTGATGATAATGATGATGATAATGATGATGATGATGATGATGATGTTAATGGTGGTAATGATGATGATGATGATGATGATAGCAATGACGATAATGATGATGGTAATGATGATGATGATGAGGAGGAAGAGGACAAAGTTAGCAAAAATGATGATATGATAATTATGGTAATATTAGTGTTAATGATGATGGTGAGGATAATGATGGTGATGATGATAATGATGATGATGATGATGTTAATGGTGGTAATGATGATGATGATGATGAAGAAAGTAATGACGTTCATGTGACTGTGATCTTATTTTTAATGACAACAATAATGGTTATGTGTCAAAATGTTTTTATTAAATTTCTCAACATAATATCATCCCAATCTTTTTTTCTCAGGATCTTGTACGACCTGGAGCAGCACCATCAGGAGAGCATCCTCCTTAGTGACGTGTGTCGCATCCTCCTGTCTCATCTCCAAGACCCTCGCTTTGAGCAGGGCTACGTCACCTACTGTGCCAACAATCAGTACCAGGTCCGGGCGCTAGACCAATTCAAGTAAGTACAGATTGACTGTGGATTACCGCATATCAACATGCAAAACTCATCTCTGTGTATTTTATCTACACACAACAAAAAGTAACTACCGATCTACACACAACAAAAAGTAACTACCGCCTTTTTCAAACTACCATAACTTTTAAACAAAATGAGTTTTTGCAAAATAATTTGGCAGGAATATTGCTACACTTATTGACTAACCTCTGTGTGAAAATGTGATTGATCCGTCAATCCACGCATGAGTGAGCATGCATTAAAGGCAAAAAGGACACTTTTCAAAAGTCACAGGAGTCATCTTTTATGCCAAAATAGAGGTAAACAATGGTATTTTTTGCTTTATTTAAAGAGTGTGCTCACTCACCCATGACATGGTTACAACCTCTTATGTTTGTACAACATGTTAAGATACATTTTGCTGAATAATAAAGGATTTAATTTTTTTCAATAAACTTAATGGATTTTACAGTTTCAAAATTGAGGAAGGATGGCAGTTTTTAAATTGAGCTCACTGAAGTGTTAAAAATGCCACAAGTGTCAAAAGAGGTGTAAAGGGGTCAAATGATAGATGAATAACATAAACAATGCTAAATCATTCACCAGAAACAAAATTTGTCAAAATCCTGTATCACAACTCCCCCAAAATGACCCTTATGACTTTTGAAAAGTGACATTTTGCCTTAAATATGTGCTCACTCATGCATGCATTGACAGATCAATCACATTTTCCCACAGAAGTTAGTCAATTAGTGTAGAACGACCCCTGCCAAATTATTTTGCTCAAAACTGTTTCTTTAAAAAGTTATGGTATTTTGAAAAAGGGGTTAGTTACTTTTTTTGTTGTGTTTAATTTATCAAGAGATAGTAACATACTTATGAATGGCAAGTGTATATTGTGATGATACACATATGTATATTGTGTACACCCTGTATTTCAATAAACAGTTACATTTTTCTTTGTAAAAACCTGCGAGTGATTATCCCTCCAAACCAGACCAAACCAAATCCAAACCAACTTGAACCAAACCAAATCAACCAAAACCCAATCAAATCCCAGTGCCAAACCCGTCCCAACACCTACCGTAAACCAAATTAAGCTAAATCCAAACCATCAGCAAAGAAAAATGGATACTATAAAACTAGTTTATCCTCGTATCTACCAGTTTATTCATTTTGTTTCATACATATATAAATCTGATTGATGAGCTGTATACCCTTAATTTAGGACAGTAGCAGTAACAGTAACTCATTCTTCAACAGTGTTGTATCCATGATCACTGGTTCCAAGACTGAGGCCACTCCATGAGACCTTCCACAGGGTTTTACAGTTGACTTGGACCGAGACCAAGGCCACCAGAAATTGGCCTCTTGGCAGGTTTTGGATACCACATTGTTCTTGACTATTCTTTAGCATATTTAGCATATCCCAAATCAAAAAATCCGAACTTAACTTTCAGGTCTTTTCACAATAATGTTTGAAAAGTAATCGAATTGTATATTTCTTTTGTTATTTCTACATGTATTGTTTGTGAAATGTCAAAATATATGTTTTTGTGAAATGTGAGCAAACCAAATTTACATAATGGAGAATGAAATCAAATATGAATCTGAATCTGATAATGAAGATCTTTTCTGGCAACCCAGGCATTAATAGACTTTAGCCATAGTGCGAGCATTTGGACAAAGTTTGAGTATTCAAGAAACTCTCCTATTTCGTAAACTTTGATGGCATAACTCTCCACCATATTTTCATCCTTTCTTTTCTGCAGGAGTAACATCGCCATCACTAACGCCATCAAGGAGTTAGAGTCCAATCCCCTCTGCTGCAGTCTAGATCTCCTCTCCTTCCTCATGCTACCATTCCAAAGAATTACAAGGCTGCCATTACTACTGGAGGTAGGTAGGGGGCATGGCCAGGGAGGGGTTAGGGCTAGGGAGGGAGTGTGGCCTGGGAGGGGCATGTCCATGTACGACGAGGCAGGATGTCATTGTTGTTTAGTATTTTGAAGTCCAGTTCCCTCTGCTGCAGTCTAGACCTCATGCCACCATTCCAAAGAATTACAAGGCTACCACTACTACTGGGGGTACATGTAGGTAGGGGGCATGGGTAGGGAGGGGGTGGGGTCAGAGAGGAGGTGTGGCCAGGTAGCTAAATTATTCTGGATCTCCTCTCCTTCCTCATGCTGCCATTCCAAATATTATAAGACTGCCATTCCTACTGGTATACCTACTGGTATTGGGTGTGACCAAGTGGGTTAGATGGACAGTTGCAACCTTGTACATGTACAACATCACATGTTCCCTATTACTGCCCTTGTTCTGGAAATAGTGCAGACAACTTGAAGGATTAGCCCATCATCCAATAATTGGAGGCCAATGGATGCTAACATTGTACGAAATTCAAATTCAGTAAAATGAAGGATGAAAAAAATAACACAATTTCTGTTTTGCTTCCAATTAGACTACACACCTTTCGTAGTAAATGCATGATATACCAGTTGAAAGATGCAACTTATATCTCCAATTCAGTTATGTAAATTTAGTGAGAATATAATGAGAGATTACAGAATTTATTAAAAGGAAACAAAGTGTAAAGATGTGAAAAACAAAATCTTGTTTGGTGACCATGAATGTTTGGAGTAACTTATATCAGTCCCTGTTATTTATTTCATTTATTTGTTTGTGTATTTAGGCTGTCATATCCAGGGCTCCTGAAGGAAGTGAGATGATAAAGAATGCAGTGGAAGCTTTTCAAGAAGTCTAGGAAAGGTAACTTTTTGTATCACTTATTTTTTTTTTAGCTCACTGAGCCAAAGGCTCAAGTGAGCTATTTGCGATCGCTTTTCGTCCGTCATCCGTCGTTTGCGTCGTTCGGCGTGCGTCGTGTGCTGTAAACTTTTACACATTTTCAGCTTCTTCTTCAAAATGCATGATTGGATTTGGCCCAAACTTGGCAGGAATGATCCTTAGGGGGTGGGGATTCAAGGGTCCTCAAGTGGTACACCTGGCCCCCCCGGGGGCCCAGGGGTCAAAGGTCACATATAAAGGTCAAAGGTCAAATGAAGTCAAATGATAGAATATACCTGCAAGTTTTTTCTTTGGTTGGTATTGGCCCATTTGAGACTAACTTGGATGGAAGATGATACATGTATAGTGACCTCAATGTTAAATTGGGGTCAAGGTCACATACATGTAAGTAGGTCAAAGGTTAAATGTTAAGATACTAGGGCGTTTTTTCTATGGGTACCATAGAGAATTTGCGAGACCTCAGGTGAGCGTCGTGCCCCCCGGGGCTCTTGTTCATGTTTAGACTGTGTAGGTCATAGTACATAATGAACGATTGTTTATAACAACAGCTGGTGTGTTTTATTTAAAATCTGCAAGGAGAACCTACTGCCACATAATGCTGTGAAAAAAATAAACCGTTCTGAAAATTTGTTTCTGTGCACAGTGATCTTGATTTGTGTTGGTGAGCAAAATTTCTATTTGTGTTACTGAGAGAAATGCCCCCAAAAGAGAGAAAAACATGCTCATGTACATATATCCTTTGACTTTTGTACTTGTCAACAACATTTCTAAGTTCCTGAATTTCAGGTTTAAATTTTGTTATTGACAAATCCCCTCTTTAATTATATCAAAATGCTTTCAACAGTGTGCTTTTTGACGTCAAGAATTTACTGAGTATTATGTTAACATGTTTAACCCATTGAAGACTAGACATGAGATATCTTGTATTGAGGCCTATGGGAAAAGCATGTTAAAGCAAAATCCAACTGTCTTCAATGGGTTAAAGAAATGGGAAAAGTATTTGGATATCTTGAATCAAACCAGACTGGTCTATACACTAGCTGGAGAGTATCGCTTGGCTGAAAGGATTTGTCTTGAATTTGTTTACAAAAGGAGAATCAAGCATGAACATACCAGTCCTTTTTTTTCTTGTGCCACAAGAGAAATTAATCAAATAGAAAGCTACACAACAAATTTGTCTGTCACAAGTTATACTGATGGAAGTTATCTTACAAGGAGTCAGCTTTTGACTACAAAATTTTTACAGTACCAGGGTTCCCAGCTCATCAGGGAAATCAGGGAAAATTATTTACCTTTTTTCCAGTCAGGGAAAAGTCGGGGAATTTGATAAAAATGCCTCAAATCAGGGAAAAGTCAGGGAATTTTGATTGGCCCAAAAATCGAGAGTAGTCAGTCAGACTCTGTTATATTTTATTGCATTATCAAAACAACATCCATTGGACGACTGAAAACATAGAAAACATGTGAAACTGGAAATGAGTTGAAATAATTATCATGGAATTTTTAGACTTCATCAGGGAAAAAAATCAGGGAATTTTGTTTTTTTGAAATGCTGGGAACCCTGAGTAGAATCCATGCATGATTCTGAAATAGTTTCACCCCAAGTTGAGGACTACCCCAAATCATGTCATTTACAGTGTACCTGTAATATTGAGACAACAAAACTAAATAAGAAATATGTATCCTTTGCTTTGGTCAATTTCTTCTAATTCCAGTCTTTTCATGTTTTTTTCTTCCAGATGGCAGAGAAGTGCAACGATGAAGCTAAGAGGATGGAATTGATAGAGGAAGTGACGATAGTTGCTAGGATGTTGGACTTTAAACCTGGCATTAAGGTATGCACTGAAACATTGGCGGAAATAAATGTGTTCTCATGGTTTGCACAATCAAGCATTCAGAATGGTACCATTCTGTTTCTTGTATGCCCCAATTTCAAAAGTCAATTTTCTTCCTTCCTCCAAAATAACAAACAAAACAAACAAATTACATTAGATTTGATCATGTAATTCATCTGCTGACTTCATGTTGTGTGCTGAGCTGACAATATTTTTTTATTGTTTCCTCACAGAAAATGGACATCTCCCAGACTTCTACCATCGTTAAGAGGGGTGTCCTGAATAACATTGTGACCCAGGCCAACATACTAGGGGGCAAACGGAAGGCCATCGCTAAACCAGTCCAGGTTATCGTGTTCACCGACAAAGTACTAATTGCAAAGGAGAAAGTGAAAGGGTGAGTCAGTAACTCAGTGGCTAAGTGTCTCCACTTAAACCCCAAGTATAGTTGTGGTAAATACTGAAAAAAATGATTTTATTTTGCTATTGTGTTTTTAAGATAGACCTATACTGTCTGCTAATTCCCCCCAAATCACATCAAAATGCATCATTTTTTAAAGAAAAAATGATGTACCTCGAAGCCTTCTTTGGTGTAGAGAAGGATGCCTCCATGAGCTTTGTCCTGTCTGTCCAATCTCGTAATCTGCTCTCCAGCCATTTTGTATCTCAGCATCTAACATTGCACTATTTAACCAAGTCTAAATGATGCCTACTATATCTGGTTCCTCTTGCTCAATAGTACACTGCAGTTCATCTCTCTTGTTGATTATTCCGTGTATTTGTGTACACACAATTTAACTTTTTGCTTTTGAGATTTGGTTTGTGTCCTTTGTTTTCCTTACTTGCAGCATTCAAGTGATTAAAGCCGAAGTTTAGTTTTGGGAATTTTTTGTTATTTGAAAGATTTATGCCCCAAAGTCATAACCCTGCAATAATAGATTCTGAACGTTTTGTAGTTTTTAAATTAGTTAATGAAAAATCTTGGGGACCCGAGATTTTCGACTATTTTATATTATAGCATCCAAAGGGTTAAAAAGGCTTTAAGGTTACATTGTGTTATACTCATCTGAAAGAGCAGACTCTGCTCTTTCAGATGAGGTATAGCTCATATAACCCTTTTTAACCCTTTGGATGCTATAATGCAAAATATACTGAAAATGTCGGGGTCCCCCCGACATTTTTCAATAATTAATTTATTAAAAAACTAAAGACAAAAAGAAGGCTATATGAGTTATACCTCATCTAAAAGAGCAGAGTCTGCTCTTTCAGATGAGGTATAACACATGCAACTTAAAGCTTTTTAAACCCTTTGGATGCTATAATATAAATTATAGTCGAAAATCTCGGGGGTCCCCTCGAGATTTTTCATTAACTAATAAAAAAAAAACTAAAGACATTCAGATTCTATTATTGCAGGGTTATGACTTTAGGGCATAAAGCTTTCAAATAACAAAAAATCCCCAAAACTAAACTTGGGCTTTAACTTCCAAATCGGTTCCACGATTCGATCTACTCCAAGGTGACTTTCCTCTTCAGTTTTGTTTTTACTTACATCTACAGAATTCCTTGTTTTCTGAAAGTTTGAACCGTCATTTCCGGTTGGAAGAGCTTAGTTGGGTAAATCAAAAAACTGGAATCCTTCTTCGCTGTCTTTTTCCTCCGAAGATTTTGGTGTACATGTAGATGATGTGCTGAGTGCAGGTGCTCAGGTGGTGTGCTATGTACAGTTGTGCTAGAGGGGAAGTTATCTAGTCCCCTTCCTGTTGTGGAGGGGGCTTGACTTCGATAATTTCCCCCTTCACTATCTTCAAGTTTATTTCTCCACTTTCCTTCCGGCGCTTCAGTTCTAGACGCAGATCAGATTCTTTACGCCGCTGCTTGAACGTCGGGTCAGGTATCAGGTATACATTTCTTGTATGACTCATCATTTCGCAGGTCTTTGGCATTTGCGAGTTTTGATCTTTTTTATTTTGTGTTCTTCATTTGGATCTTTACCAACACTCTCATACTAGTTTCAATTAGTTTTGAAAATGTCATGGAGGTTTACCTGGAGTTTACCCTGGAACAGATCCTTTGTTTTATTTATTTCATAAAAGCCTTGGGTGTGCTTCTTGCAGTAATATCATGCATGTTGGTTATTACGGTGTTCATTTTTATTATTATTTTTGATTTGCCATCATTTCAGATGACAGGGACTTGTCTATTCTCTTGTTCAAGTATTTTCTTTCGCAGCACTGTGAAGATTTGGGCTGTCTTCACTCAACTGGCTGTGACTTGGTTTTATACTTTCCAGTTGTTTTTTGACCCAAATCATTTTCTCTTTTTAATTTATCCTGTCTCCTTAGTTCAGTCATCTCATCAAACATTTTCTTGGCATATTTTTTTTTGCATATTGAACAGTCCAGAGTATATCATGGGTGCCCTGCAAGCCAAATTTGTTCACTATCATGAGCGATTCTTGTGACAGGCCACTGCATTGTTGATGGTAATACGTTTTGCATACATCACACACTATTGACTATTGATTTGGTTGGGTGTATTCATCACATTTCCCAAAATTTTCTTTCATTACTTGTAAAATCATCAAGATATCATCATCTTCCTCTGGCAAGGGTATCAACCGCTCTGAGAGCTAAGAGTAAATCTTAATGAGGCCTGTTATCTTTTGTTCTGGTTCTGGTTGGGGAGTTCATTTAAATTTGTTATTTGTATGTTTTGTGATACCATGTATTATATGTATTCTTTTCTCATACTCTGAAAGGGGTCGATAGAAATAATGTTAGTTTCAAGTTTTAATACATATGACATTGTCTCTGCCACCAGTCGCCATCATGTCTGTCTCGAGTTCTCGATGTCACACACATACCCAACAATTCATAAGCTCAGTATATCATCACTATCATAAATATTGGCACCCACCCATGCCATAGATAGGTATTGAAAATAGATCTGGTACAATGTACTTGCAAGTCTTCAAATCTCGGTTGATTTCAGCCAAAAAAAAAAATGTCAAAATTTTCAGCATTGGGCCGAGAAAATCGGCAGACACTTATTCTATTTATAGCACCCTCCTTTGTCAATTCAGTTGTCAGGTGCAGACTGCACATTTAAAAGTAAAAAGTATCCATGTAGAGTATATATCATTGCATCAATTCTTCCCCCAAATCACATGATCATAGGATGTATTTTTCTCATTCATTTGAGATTTGTTTGTTTGGATGTTTGTAGTGCATTTCATGAATTTTTGATATGTTGGTTTCCTTTTTTAATGTGAAGAGGAGAGGAGCGCGTGGGGATGCAAGAGTATTTTTCAATTTCTGCAGGATTCATTTTTATTTAAGAACTGTACAACTTGCACCAGCAGTAACAAATATTTATGATACTGATATTGTTTCAACATTTGGACGAGTTGGTTCATTAGGTTAAGTCTGTGAATTTCTTGTTCCCATCTGTTGGTCTTAACCTTGAAATTTGTGCAAATTTTCGTGTGCAGTGAACAAAAGAGGTATGATGTGATAGACTGGTGTCCTCGCAACCTGGTCCAGGCCCATGGTATAGACCAGCCTACTACGAGTTCCAAACTACCTGATGGAGTTCCCCCGGATTGCCACTGTGTGTTCTCAGTTAACATGCTACAGAACAACCAACGGAAATCAGCTGAGTTCATCCTCAATGCAAAATCACTGTAAGTTAACTAAGGGAAAGTAATTTTAAAAAAATCAGAAAGGCTTTAAAGATGGGGAATCTCATTTGCACCCCTTAGGCTATTGATGAAGGACATGACTGTCAAATCTGAGGATCAGTAATTACCTAGAATTTGAAAAATGTGCAAAAACAAATGGCCATTAATGTATGTTCTAGCTAGGAATTTCTGTCTCTACAAGACAATAATTTAAATCAGAGTCTAACGGTCACTATAATTCCACTAAAACTGAGTTTCTACCTCTATTTTGCTGAAGATCCTTAGACCAGTGTGTTTGCACAATATTAATCTTTTGGCATGCAAAAAGGATGCCCTGTCTTTGAGTGTCTAATATGTGTGTCTATTTGGATGCACTTTTGTTTTGAAATGCATTAATATATTGGTATTTAAAGTTAATTTTATGCTTGCCTTTGTATTTACGCTATACTTCTATATGTTTGAAAATGTCCAGTTGGTGAACTAGGGCCCTATGTAGTTCCAACAGTAAACTAACAATTTATTGCAAAATTTCAACCATTGTTTAATTGCATTCATGCACCATTTACTTTGCAAAACAAGATTTAAAACTATTTTGTACAGCAAACATCCAAATTAATTTGTCATTCATAGCAAAGGGAAATGTGTTTCATGTACAAGGGAAATTGAGGATGATAATTCTTATTCCAATCTTAATGATCAAAACTTGACACTTAAAAATGCTTGTTTTTGCTTTGTGTCAAGCATTTTTGTATTTGTGTGACTAATATTGTGTTTACCAACTTGTTCATTTTTGAGAGCTTTTTGCAAACTGCCATGCTTCCTTGAATTCAAATAAGAGGACATTCAGTGAACACTTTTTGCCCTCACAAATATCATGAAGATAATGCATGTTTCACAGTCTTTTAGGAGGGTGCTATTGTTGATATTTGGGCAATTCCACTGTAAAGGTATAAAAATATGACATAGACTGTAAATCAGTAATCATCATTGAAATCACATTTTTTGTTTCATCAGCTTTTTAGGTGGACCATTCAAATAAAAAACCCATTAAATTTAGATGACTTTTACTTTACATTATAAGTCCCACAAAAATCTACGTGTACAAATTTCCCATATCATGTTCGTAACGAGATGGAACATTTTGTCACAAATTTTTCCGTCCTTGTTATGAACGTGCATAGGAAATTTGTACAGACAGATTTTGAAAATGTGCAGTATAGTTCACTGTCCAGTGTAATTTTGGTGGAGTTATCTCCTTGAGAGGAGATTCAATAATTTATCATATTCTAGTGGTACTAGGTAGTCTTAAAGGCATGGTATAACAATGGTTCCAGTTTAAAATTTTTTTAGCCACACGTCCCTATGATACCGGTGTCTCTGATAAGGTCTAAAAATGCAGTTCAAAACGATCGTTAAGTGCTTTTAAAAAGTGAAAATCATTCAGCTACCATTCCGGTTTTTCTCCATAGACTGCTGTGTAGCAGAATTTTCTATCAGCTGAGAATAATTTATGTGCCTATTTTTATCTGTACATAATTTACGAGTGACAGCATAACTGTTTTAAAGTTTTGTGTTCATGGGTGTTTATTTCTCCATCCAAACACTGTCAGATATGTTAGATAGCAAAGTTTGACAATTTTTTAAATGTGACTTCCATTGTATAGTGTCTTTAATATCCACTTGTATATTAATTTCCAAAAAATTCTTTTACCCTGGAATTGCCCATTTATTTATTTATTTTGCTTATTTGTTTCTTGTTGTAGGAGTGAGAGGCAGAGATGGATGGATGCCCTGTGTCCTCCCAGTCAGACAGAGGATGGAGAAAGAATCTATGAATCCTGGGGTAAGAGATTGACAAGATTGACATATTTTTCCTTAAAGGGGAAGTCCACCCTGATGTCAAGTTGATTTTAATAAAAAAAAATGGGAGAAACCTATTAATGAAGGTTTGGTGAAAATCCATTGAAAAATAACAGACTTAAGAATTTTTTAAGTTTTAACTTTGTGACGTCGCATGCGAGCAGCTCCTCCATTCACCATGTAATATAAATTCCATGAAGTGCCATTTTCTCAGAAAATTGAAAAGATTTTACAAAAAACTAAGTAAATTGAAGTGGGTACAATGTGTTTTCAATAAAAATTAGAAACCAGTAATTACAATGCCAGATGTCATTAATTTGTGAAAGATATAAGTAAGAATTGGCAAAATAGAGAATTGAAAATTTAGTAATGGTACCAGTAGGTATTGGTGGTTGTAAGTTTTATAAGAATAATGTTGAAGACACAGCATTTGTGTTCATAATGATAACAATTATTCAGAACTTGCACTTCACAAAAAACTACTTTGTTCATTCCAACAAAAATTACTCAGTTCTATTGTATTATCATGACTGAGGTTGTTAGAACATAAATCACACATTTTGTCAATGATTTTGCTCTCCACACACATTTTTTTTTATATTGCTGTGGTATTATGATTTCATGACAGTATTTATTTACTCATATTTCCATCAATCTGTTACACTGTTCATCTAATCTCATTTGCAGTTGATAAAGCATTATATTACAAGTGAAGTAATGTACTCATATTTTTTTCTGTCAAAGGACATATTTTAATTCACATCTTTTGGGGTTTTTCTTTGTGATTAGAAAAATGTTAAATAATTTATTTATTTTTAGATTGTCCACAAGTGATCTGTACCTCTACCTATGAGGCCAAGGATCGCGATGAGTTGGCTCTGGAGGTTTCTGACAGAGTGGATGTCTATAAGAAGGTTGAAGGTGAGTGGACAAAGTCAAAGGTCAAAGGTCAAGTTCTACATTAGTCACAAGACTGTTTCTTTTAAGGAAAATGCACCCCTAGTAAACCAATGAGTTGAATAAAAGTATTGCTCCTTCTAAACAAGTAATATATTTGTTAAAATTCAAGTTGATATCTGCAAAACCTATATTTGAGAAATTTACTTGTCCTGTAACATTTTAAAATGTTATTTTTAATGTAGCACCCCTTCTATGCCACCATGCCACATGGTCTATCCATGTACAAGTTCATTGGGATACATACATACATTGCACCAAGAGGTTATGCCCTTCTTAGCTGTGAATTCTACATTTGAACCTTGTCTTAACTGACTTAGATCTGTTGTGATTGTTTCAAGTAACAGTCATTTATCTGAAATCCAAACAAAGTTGTAGAATCTCCTTTGCCTTTTGGGGGTAGCAAATGACAGTGCTGTATAAGTTGACCAGCAGGGGTTACAAATTCAGTTCTCGTTTTAATGTGGGAAAAAATGCATCAGATTTGTGTATCAATAACAAAGTAAATATGTGACCACCCAGCTCAAAACCCACAAAAAGTTGCAGATTACGAGTCTCTGTTACAGACCAAAATTTGCCATTTTGGTTGACTAACTCAAATTTTAAAGTTTGTATAATCTGAAAGAATAATCATTTCCAAAGGCACTGCAAAAATTTGGTGACTTAAAATGAAACCAAAACTGAGATATTAGCATTTTTTCTTGGACCAGTTTTTTTTTTCTGACATATGCTTCTGCATAGCACACCTGAGTGGACCTAATCTTCAAATCCCCCTTTCTCCCTTTTCTGTTAAACTGCACTTCCTAACTCTATGTCTCTTATTTCAATCACTTTTTGATTGGGTTAAGATGGCCCAATTTTAACAAGTTACATATCATTTTGAAGCTTAGAGCTAACTCTTTAGAACTATGCAAAAAATGAAGATTAATTTTGTCCTTTTGTGGGTTCTGAGTTTGGCAGTCATATGTAGTAGTAAACAATCAGACATATAGTCTTCTTTTTTATGTCCATCATCCACTCCATTGGATATGCATTTGACCACCTTTCTTACATTGGAAGTCCTCTTGTTAACAGCCACCAGATTCTCTCTACTACATAAAAGACCCCTTTCCTTCTTTTCGCAGGTTGGTACGAAGGTATTCGTGTTAGCGATCACGTGAGAGGCTGGTTCCCTGCATCATGCGTGCAGGAAGTCGTCAACGATCACGTGAGGGCACGCATCCTGAAGAATCGACACAAGATCCTGTCCATGTGCGAGGAGCAGATCCGATTGGCTGTGGGAGCACCGAAGGCAGCATTCCCGAAACTCTCAATCCCAAAGTTACCGGTTCCGAAAATAAAGTGAGAAGACAACGCTTATGAAGGATGTTCTCTCTATTGTACGGATTGATTGAAGTATTCAGTCTGCAGAATACCACACTGATGCTTTGTTCATTTTAGATGTGAAAGTTACGTTTCAAAATAATGTGCAGCCTTGACATGGGCCCAATGATCAGGGGGTAATAAGTGAAGTTGTGTGAGACAGCGTTTACGCTGTGATACAAGACTATAAACCCTCACCTATACCATTTATCTTTATCCTATATCTAACATGCAGGTCATGTTTTGTGACAGAATGAAGGAATTGCATTTGGTTGTTGTCAGTTGTGGTAGTTTTTGTGATCACTCAAGTTGTAACGATCAACCTGTGTTTTGTATTTGTTTTATTTGATCATTTGATAATGAATTCAAAGAATCACTGCCAAATCAAAAAATGAAATGAAAATGTGAAAAAGCTTTTGCTTGAACAAATCTTGTCTGTTGTAGAAATCATTTAAAACACTGAAGTTGGCTTTTATTCAAGTAGCGGAAACTGTAATTGAAATGCTTACAAAAATAAAGCTTTAGAAATAAAATTGAAGCAATAATATTCTCAACATTTTCAATATAAAAATTACAAATATATTCTATGAATATGATTAATAAATATTATTGGGATGCAATGTTCTCTAACATTTTCTATGAGCTGATTTGTGTAAATGATGAAAAATGCAAACATTTAATCAGGGAAATGAAATGAGAGATAGTGGCATGGAACTACGGGCTTTCAAATAATGAAGATATTCTTGCTACAATGAAGACATACCAGTTTCATTACTGTCTTTCTAACAGTGTTGATGAACATCACTGTATCCCATGTGTGTGAATTGCAGAAAAGTTGTAGGAGACCATGTCAAAGAAATCAAGTTTAATGAGCTGAAACACGTCTTTCAGACTAATCTACTTTTGCTCTTCGGATTAGGAAATGTATTATTTTTTGTTCAAAGAAAAGTTTCTTTTATATCTCCCTTTGCAATTTGTGTTTAAGGTAATGTAACGTTTTACTTGAAAGCAGCATGTGGAATGTATGTGGTAAAGTGGTCAAGTAGTGGCCATTACTGTCCAATTACAACCAGCTTCAAAGCTTAATTGATAACCATGTGTATTGCACTTAAAAATAAACAAATAACTGGAATTGTGTTTGTTTTTATTTTTGTTTCTATTATCACGCTGAAAGAATTGTATTGTCTTAAAGCTGTATTTTAATATCATATGCTATCTGGTGTTTGGTTATTTCTCTTTTCTATCTTTGAAAGGACTCAATTAACAACTCTTTTTGTTCTGTCTTTGTAAAGTTCTGTCTGTCCTGCATGAAAACAAGCCTGTTCAACATGTGTGTCCTTGCATCTGCAGATATTATAGTCTTTCATTTAACAAACACCAATTGTGCATTATTCATTGTTGAGTAATATCCCTTCAAGTGTGTATGAGACATCATGTCAATAATGATTTAAACATTTCAAGTGTTTCTCTCTTTTCCTAAATGCCAAGTCAAAATTGTGTAATGTACAAGAAGCACTATAAATGTTGGTATTGTGTGTGTGTAAGGGATCATTGGGATCATACAGACCCTGCAATAATATTTGCAGTTCACTGTCTTAGAGGCAACATTCTTTACCATGTACGCTGTATATTTTTCTGTTGTTACATTTTTGCAATTTTACAAATACTTGTATATGCACAACACAAGAACAACATGTGAATGATATTAATTTCACTTTCAATGAAAGTTTCTACAGTCAATATAAGTTTATTTTTGTCTAATATTATGTAATAGTAAATAACAGTAAGCTGATTTTTTTTTTTTTTTTGGTTCTCTGGTATGTTATACTTGTTTACATTTCTCTTCAAATCTTTTGTTAAAATTGTGTTTAAGTTAATATTTTTCTCCCACAGAATCTGAGACAGTGTCAACAAAAAGTGTTTGGATTTATTTCATATTGGAGAACGTACAATTTACTTTTCAGAACTATCGACTCGTGTTATAAACACTGTAAAATTACAGATTGTAAAAGCTGTTAATTGTTAAAGCAATTTTTTATTTATTTATTTATTTATTTATTTATTTATTTATTTATTTATTTATTTTTTTTTTCGGGGGGGAATTTATTGGTCCTCCTACATTTATGCTTCCCTCCCTTGAATGAACTAAACCTGATGTCACATGACAGTGTAGGAATGCTACGTGATGTCAGGTGTCATCTGTGGCCACACCCATACATATCTTCATATCTGCACTGAATTACAATGATTTTAGTGATTGAAGAAAAAATATGATTTAACTCTGTATGTGCTACGCCACATTAATTTGCTATGAGTTATATTTTGTACAAAATAAAAAATTATGGAAATTATGTATAATTGGTATGAAACTCTGATATATGGGTATTGCTAGCGATTCTGTAGAACAATGATACCCACCTTCCATTACGGGCAATTATAGACATGTATGATAGACCTAATGTGCAAATTTGAACGAAGCATGTCTAGAGGAGCATGCAGATCAGCGATAAAACAAAAGAAGAGTTAACATACGTGGGACTTGGAAGTGTAATTCTCAATTTTTGTTAGATATAAAAAATCAATGATTAGTTCATGGAAAATTAAGTGCTAGAATCTAGTTTGAAAGACATGAACTGCAGTTTTTATATCCATTTGATTATGTTAGCAGTTAAACTGGAAAAATCTTTCTGCACAAAATTCAAATTCTAAATCTGATATATGTATATATATGTTTTTTAATTATTCTTGTGTAAATATATCTGTATACCTGCTTCATATCATAGTTATGTGTATATAATACCAGTAGATATCATTTACTAAGGGTGCAATTGTAAAGCTATCGGTCTTAACTACAAGTCTTATCATGTATATTCAGATGAAGGTGTTCTGCTAATATGGGAATTCATAGTCAAGTATTTAAAAAGAAATGATATCGCTCTATTCTGTTTACTAAAAAATAAATCTTTTGATAAAGAAAATATGCAAAGTTTGTTTTATATTTTCCCCATGTACCTTTAATAATTTTGTATATACAGTGTATGTATTGTGTGTGTGTTGTGTGTGTGTGTGTGTGTGTGTGTGTGTGTGTGTGTGTGTGTGTGTGTGTGTGTATGTGTCTGTCTGTCTGTTGTTGTATTCAGAAATTTGTGTATGGTTGTCAGTGATAAGAGTATTACAGTGTGTTCCTATAAATAGGTAATCAAAGTTCTGAGGTCAGCCATTTGAAAAATGCAAAATTTGATATCGATTATTTGTTGGGAGAAGAGTGTAATTCCAGGGCTGCCAAATCTCACGCATTGAACGTGAGACTCACACATTTTGGCCCTTTCTCACAACAAAAAGTTGTTTGATTTTCCATACATTGCTATTGACAACATACATTGGCAACTATGTAATGCTGTAGTTTTCATTTGACACCTTGCACCAATCATCACTAACATGGATCACTGAATGTGATCCTGAAGGTGATAGATACAAAATTCATCTAGTTTTATGAAAATCTACCAGTCAATACCATTCATTCAAAAGAATGTTGGATAATGCTTGCCTGGAATTTGCGGCTGGAAAATTACCCTGTTAGATGAAAATGTAATCATAGTCAGTCATCCCTCAATTCTATCATTTAGAAGAATGTAGAAAGGGATGTGCTCACTTGCCAAAAGTTAGGACAGGGGATAGCATTTCATTGACACGAGATTTGCTATGAAAAAAGAAGCGAGCAAACTGAATAGATGGAAAAAGTGGGTTTTGTACCCTTCACACTTAAGCAGCCCAACTCTGTAGCCGACAATGTTTGATGCAAGGTGTCAAATTAAAGCTGACAACTTACTCTTTATTCCAGAGCACAAATTACTAAAACAAACTATATATTCTTAAATTAGTTGACCTTTGAACTTTGATAACACTTTAGGGAGAATGAGGAAAGTGCTTTGCCTAAAGTGGTCCCCTGGTTCAAAATCACACACTTCCCTCATTTAGTCCAGGGCAGTTGCTTCGGTGGGGCTGCTCCAGTGTCGGGGGGAAACCATATAGACTGAAGGTCCTATTAACTGAGGGTCCCATAGACCAAGGGTCCGTTATGCCAAGGGTCTGGTAGACCAATTGTCCATTAACGGTAAGAGTCTGATAGATCCAGGGTCCACTTTCATAGACTGATTATTAAAGAGGGTCCGGTTGAATGATTTTCAAAAAGGTACGACAGACAATTATGGAAATGAATCTGATAGACTCATTGTCTATGGACCACTTTAATTTGTTAATCGGTCTTGGATCCTTTTAATAATCAGTATATTGAACCCTTGGTCTATGGGATTGTTACCGTTAATCAGTCTATCACCCTTTTTGAAAAACGGTCTGCTGGACCATTATCTATAATCGGCTCATTGGACCATAGCCCCCGAGTGTCATAAAGGTACATCACTTGTGGCTGTGTATTAAAGCACAAGTTTAGTTTTGGCAATTTTTTTTTTTATTTGAAAGTCTTATGTCCAAAGTCATATCACACCAATAACAGAATCTGAATGTTTTTCGTTTTATTTTTAATCAATGAAAAATCCCGGGGGTGGGGGGGGGGTAACCCCTGAGATTTTCGACTATATTTTACAGTATAGCATCCAAATAAGAATCTGAATTATACCTCAGCAGAAAGATCAGTCTAATCAGTCCGACATTCAGAATCTGTTATTGGTGAAGTATGACCCTGCTATTTGCCATTATACAGGGAAACCCCGTTATAACGAGGTTGTCGGGACCGCCGATTTTACCTCGTAATAACCGGTACCTCGTTGTAAACGTACACATAATGTACACATAAAATATAACATGTATGGGACTAGGCATTAAACCCATCTGTTTACTGCTTTTCCTACTTGTTCTGCACCAAAACTATGAACAGAAAGCTGATTATTTTTCATTTATATACTCATCGAAAGTAATAAAAGAAACTAGATCTCAAAATAAAGCAGCAACCTTCACGCTCGTAACTTGCGTTGAGTCCCGGGTACGGGAGGCAGGCTTTTTGTGTCTGACAAGTGAATGTACTGTGCAGTGCCAGTTGTGTGTAACAGTATAGGCTACACACACACACTTGCCTATGTATTGTGCATGGCTGCGTGGCAGACTGTAGTGCGATGCGCTCTGAAACGATTGGGCATTTTTCGCGTTGCCAAAGTTTAGAATTTGGTCAGCGCACAATGCGACTTTCATTTCCTCGTTTTAACCGGGTGAATTTCTTATGTTTTTCTTTGTTAGTGGGTTGAGAAAAATACCTCGTTATAAGCGAAATCTCGCAATAACCGAGCTCGCTATAAACGGGACTTCTTTCCATTGAACAACACGTAAAGGAAAACGGGACCGAGACAATCACCTCGTTAAAAGCGGTACCTCGCTATATCCGAGCTCGCTATAACGGGGTTTCCCTGTAGTATCCATCAATGTTTAGCCTAATTTTATGCTTAGAACACATAACATAAGGCATGTTTCTCGGGAGGGGGGGGGGGTATACAAAATAAAAGACATTGCATCACAAGAGTATATTTAGTGAGACCATATACATTTATTTTCCAAAAACAAGTTTACATTGTATACACAGGAAAAACAAAGAGGTAATTTTTCCATGAAAAACTACCTTCTGAGTGGCTTCCTTTGGAATATAATTACAAAATCTGTAAGAAATATGCACCACATAATTTCATTTCATGAAGATGAGAAAATCTTACATATTAATGGTAATTACATAATTACAATTGTGTCAAATTACAAGGCAAATGAGACTAATTACAAGTGTATCATACATTATTTTACAAAATTGTTAAACATGATAGTGCATAACATAATATGTACAAGTGTATATATTACATTTGTATGTACATTTGTATTGTATAGAGTTGACACAGATTTTAAAAGTGAGATATAACAGTACACAAAATGTGGAAGGTACACAGAAGGCTTTGTTTTATAAATGTTTCCGAAAACAACAAACGGTACAATATTTCCACACAAGTGCAACATCATTACAACCTGAAAAATTGAAGAAAATTTTGATCAGGTTTGGAAGAATGTGACTTTTGTGACCTTAGTAGCTAACACCTACGAATGAACATGAAATAAATGGTGTGTATTTAATATAAAATAATAATTTTTTGCATGACATGTAGTTTTTTTTATTATGTAATTATGCAATCATTCCCTCCAATTTATTGTTGTACTACTTACAATACCAGATTAGTTTCATTTGTAAAAAATAAAGAAATATTTTTTTTGCCAAATTCATCAGTTCATTACATTACTCCGCCAGATACAACTGTGATGTATGAATAAAAGGAATAATAAAAGTAAATTGGGAAGATGTATGGTAAGTTCTAACAAATACATTGACATTAAAGCTAATATTATGTAAAATAACTAGAAATATCACTGAAGGTGATTAATACCCTCGCCCCATCACATCCCTGACATATTACACTAATATGCCATTACCATGGCAACACAGTTTCTGACACATTCAAAAAAAGTGTTTTGCACATATTCACCCCAAGACCAATGTGTGCGCTAAATCTCATAAACATTGGTCAAAAACTGAGAAAGTAGTTAGATTTACAAGATTTTTACCTGATTTATTGCCATAATATGCCGTTACCGTGGTAACACAGATTCTGACACACTTGAAAAATGTGTCTTGCACATCTTTACCCCAAGAGCAATGTGTGTGCCAAATTTTACGAGCATTGGCCAAAAACAGAGAAAGTAGTTCGGTCCGCAAGATTTTTAAATTATTTTTTGCCATAATATGCTGTTACCATGGCAACACATTTCTTGACATATGTGAAAAGTGTGTCTTGCACATCTTTACTCCAAGAGTAAGACCTATGTGTGTGCCAAATTTCATGAGAATTGGTTGAAAACTGAGGAAGTAGTTCAATCCGCAAGATTTTTACATGATTTTTGCCATAATATGTCGTTACCATGGTAACGCACTTTCTGACAAGTGCGAAAAATGTGTCTTGCACAACTTTAACTCAAATTTCATGAGAGTTGGTCAAGAAATGAGGAAGAAGTTTGATCCACAAGATTTGCAACAGACCGACCGACCGCCCGACCAACCAACCGCCTGCCCAACCGTACGCCGATTCCTATATACCCTCTTCAAACTTTGTTTGGCGGGGGTATAAATATTTTACCACCTACAAGTAGCTTTAGCCATCTCATGTTTCTCAAAAAGTTTACAATAGTACCATGCAATTTAATCTCCTTAGTGCTAGATTATTTTGAGCAAAAAGACTTGCCAATTTCTCCACTGTATCATGGGAAAAAAGAAAAGAACAAAATTTGATTAGTATGTTTTTATTGTGTGGCAATCTACACACTAGATCTAAAGGCCAACATATTGATATATCATTGTGTGTTGAAATGCAAGTACCTAGAATAACACAAAAGTGTGCTACCAAAGTGCGTAATAAATGAACAGAAGACATAAAGGATTACACAAATAGGGCCAAATGCATGCCAGTGACTGTTCCGTAAGGCTCCTTATCTAATAACTCTAGAATTGCTTAAATTATCCTTCAACCACAAAAAAAAAATCCCTGTAAAAGTGACAAGATTACTATAGGAAGACTATGGAAAAGGCATGCAATTAGGCACACATTTCAGTGATTATGATTCTTAGCTCTGCTTGGTAAGTTGGTATTATGTTAAGTGACACAAATTTGACTTTCATGGAGGCTATTCCAAATAACACACTCATTGACATCAACAACATGTAATCTTTATCAAGTATAGTTGGTAATTTAAAGTGCACTCGAGGCAAAATGTGAAGACAGGTGATACCCCTGTAACTGCAATAGTATGGTCCAATTATGAACTAGGGTAGAGGTAGAGGGTCGAAGATACCACTTGTTTTTAGGGAGTTCCAGAGTTACTTGTAAGTAGCTGGAATGATAACAATTATATACAGGTGACTCTGCCTAAGTCAAATCTCTTGGGACCACAGAATTCTGTTCGATTTAGGCAAAATTTGACTTAGAAGAGGTAAACAAGACATATTTTGCATATTCTGGTCTGAAATAATGCTTCGAGTTAAGCAATTATTCGACTTACGGAAATTCGACTTATGCAGAGTCTACTGTTTATTACACTTCATATCGTTAATTACCTTGCCGCATACCCAAATATTGTGGATGATTTGATACTTGATTATTGCTGAAAATATTCACATTCATACGAGAAATAAAATCATCATAATAACCCTCAAACTTATCTCTATCATTTTAAGACAACTAAAGATAATCATGAAAATCCAACCAAGTTTAATGACTTCCAAGTAAAAACATGTAGTGTACATATTTGTATACTGTGTGATAACTGAGCTTGACAAGCCTGTATGATCATAACACACAAAGGCACTTTATGTTGAGCACAATTTATCTATTGCAATATGTCTTGTTCAACCACTGCATACTATCTCATTTGATAATTCTGGCTGTTAATGCGTTATTACAAATTTAGTACAGTCCCATATATTAATACTGGTGTTAGTTGATAGAAGAATGTCTTTAAACTATAAAGACACACTACAGATTCAGTATATGCTAGATTCCAGTGAATGATTCTTTCACATTGTATGGTCAAAGTGATGTGACTGCATTTAGTTTTCAACATGATTTTTCCGTTCAGTGAAAATACAAAATGTATGTAGTATAAACATAGGGCATGTACATGTAATATGAAATGAAATACAGCATATGGTTATGATTAGCACAAAACAAAACAAAACATACAAAATGAAATATAATAGGTTACTTCGAAATGATGAGTTTGACCACTTTTTTGTAAATATATTTGAAAAAGACCAGCTTTCCCTCCTATCTGTATAAAATACATGATGATATTCAAAAAATGTAAAACTTACACACTCAAGTTAAATAAACTAAAATTGTAAACTACTGAAATATCATTTTGATACAATCATCTTTTGTATAGCACAACAGCATGTTATCCATTTCGCCACCTTACAGGAAAAGGGTAATCTCATGGATAATATATGAAACATTTAACATGATTGCAATTAGTATAAAAATAACAAAATAATGCTGTCATATAATGCTTGAAAGTACCAGACAAACTCTTAGCTATTCAGCTGTGATATTACATATTACCTATCATATAAACCAGATAATGGTAATACAACCATGTAAGCACCATAGTTTACACTTTTCAATTTGGATTATAACAAAATTTTTTAGAAAATGTCCATTGCAATGGGGCAGTTAGCACATCATAATCACATCAATCACTTTGGTGGGTTCATAAATAATATACTGATGGTAGAAACTGTCCAAAAACTCACAAGAGCAAACAATTTTCTGTTAATGGGGGGGGGGGGGGGGGTAGATGATCTATTCATTCACTTCCTTCCCCACCCTACCCCAAGCAAAAGAAAGTGCTTGTTAACACCAATGAAACTGTCCAATTACAATTTGGCATGTGCACTTGAAATGAAAAATTCAACCAAACAAAAATCAAAACCTAACAATTAAAATGTCATTATAATCCAGTATCCAAACCATGTCTGAACAGCTATTCAACAGTGAACATTACAATTTGATATAAATCTTTGAAACTGATATTTGTAATCAGAAAGGCAACCTTGTTTCTACCAGCTAAAGACAGAATGTAATTCAAAAGAATGATCTTGCAATTAAGTACTTTTTCAAAAAGTAATATCAGTTAAGATTACAGTAATATCACTTCTCACAGTTTATTTTTTTTTCTCCATCATAATGTAGATTTAGGTCAGTCATATACGCAAATACAGCTCACCTTGTAGACACTGCTGTCTCAGCAACATTAAAGACCTACGATAAAGGCAACATTTTACCAAAGATTTGTTTGTTTTCTTTCCTCCAAACACAATTTGTAACAAAAGTCTCAGTCTACAGCAACATATTCATAAATCATTCGTTGATACAATGGCTCAGAGTACAGTCTACAGGAAGAAAACAACTGCAGCCGTTTATCAAACAACTATGTGCCTCCATTTTCATTATTTGACTACGGAGGCGGACATACCCATTCTGCCTGAACAGCTGCAAACCTTAGAGTTGTCAACACTCATACCATGACAACTGATGATATGAACAGGATATTGCCGTCTCTAGCTCTTCTCCCTCCTCATTCCCTTAATCCTTGTCTCTTTCTCCCTTTCCCCATCTTCTTCATCTTTCAGTTCTCTTTCTTCTCCTCATCTTCCTCCTCCTCCCCCTCCTCCCTACTTCTCTTCCATCTCCCCATCTTCCTCTTTCTCCTCCCCTACTCTACCTTTTCCTCCTTTCCCCCTCCTTTTCCACCTTCCAGCATCATTTTGAAATCTGTCAAAGTCCAATAGACAGGGTTCTGCTTTTCCTCTCCCCCCCCCCTTCCCTTCCTCCTTTTCCTCCAGTACTCTATTTAGCTCCTCGCCATGCCCTTCTTCCTCCTCCTTCTCCTTTTCCTCCTCCTCCTTTTTCTCTTACTCCTTCTCCCTCCCCTTCCTCCTCCTCTTCCTCCAGTGCTCTATTCAGCTCCTTCAAGCATCACCTTGTAATCTGTCACCATCTGGTAGTCTGGTAGTCAAGATCCTCCTCCTCATTCTCCCCCTGCTCCTCCTCCCCCTCATCCTCCTCCCTCCTCTTCATCCTCCTCCAGTGTTCTATTTAGCTCCTTCCAGCATCACCTTGTAATCTGTCACCGTCCGGTAGTCAGGGTCCTCTTCCTCATCTGAGTCTGACTCCTCCCCATTGACATCTTGTTGGTAGAGGAGGTTGGTCCCAGAGAAGACCAGTTTACATGGGAGCTGGTCCTGATGGAGGGAGTAGTAGTGCACCAGGCGGGGCAGGTCTGGGAAGTCTCGACCAAAACCCTGGATGGAAGGAAGATGGCAGAGCAAGAAAGAACAATGGGTGAATTTCTTGGAAAAAAAATCATGTGATACTACTATTAAAACAGAACAAATAAGCATCATAATGATTTATGGAAATGTAGCAGTGCCCAGAAGACCTAAAAAAAGATGACACTGGATGAAAACAGTATATTGAATAAAAATTAATCCATGCATACCTATAGTGATTGGACAATGCATCTGGAGTCTACTTTTGTATAATTCTCGGTATTCGCATTACGGTGCACCACCTGTCAGGTCCAGCAGACAGGACAAAATCCTCAATACCTCATGGGAAATTGATATCATGAAGCCTAGCTACTGTACATCTAATGTAAAAAATGCATGCCACATATTTCCTTATAATATTCAGACTGTTTTTGTTGAATTCTTCCTCCACTTTTGCCATAGTTTACATCAGAATACTGTTTACATACACGGGGATGAAAGACATAAAGTGGGTGAAATGGCCACACAAGAACACTGCGGCAGTGTTGATGTCGGCCCCGAGGTTGGAAATTGGCCTGTCCACTGAACCCGATAGATGGCGCAACGAATTGCAAATACCGAGAATTCTAGAAACTCCTCAGTTATGGCAGGCATAAATGTTTATGGGAGAAATCCCTAAATGACCTACTTTTATCGTGTATCCTCCATTCTTCGTCCTGACCACCAGGTAGTTAGCTAGACCAGACTCGTTGAAACTGGTGTCAACCTTCATGGAGAGGGCATAACTCCCCTGGTGGCTCTTACTCTCACGGACGATGAAGGCACCCTTCTCCTGCTGGTGGAGAACCTCAAAGGCAATTTCTCTGAAAGAGGACGGGAAATATAACATTGAGATTATATTAAAAGGCATTATATAACAATGTCTCCATTAAAAAAAAAAATCTGACTTATGTGATTCTCCATGTTACCAGTGTCTCTGATGTCTAAAAATGAAGCCCTAAAAAAAAACGCAGTTCAAAATGATCAGTAAGTGCTTTTAAAAAGTGAAAATCATTGATTGACCATTCTAGTTTTTCCCCATAGACTGCTATGTTACCAAATTTTCATTGGCTGACACTAATACATGTGCCAGTTTTATCTCTTCAAGTGACAGCATAAACTGTCTGAAGTTATGTGTTCTACTGTGTTTGTTTGTCCAGTCAAAAACTGTCAGATATATCAGAAAGCAAAGTTTGACAATTTTTTAAATGGGGCTTTCACAATGTTATAAAGTGTCTTTTACAAATAATTTGGAAATAGAAAGATTAAAAATGGTCATTAATTTAGGATACAATGCTCCCCAACAAGTATTCTGTTTTTAAGTGTCCACTGTGAAAATTTCAATTTCTCTTTGTTGTACAAATTATTATCAGAAATGATGTGATGGTGAAATATGTTGTGTAGCTTTCTATGGGATCAATTTCTATCAGGACTGGATATCAAAGATACTATTTAGCATTGTGGAAGTTCCATTTAAAAAAGAAAACGTATTAAAGACAACAAATCGTAACTTACTTTGGTATGCCAGCTTTGAACCATGGTGCCTTGGGTCCCCTCCTAGGGGCAGCTGCCTTCTCCCCACTGGGCTCCTGAGGGTCTCCATTAGGAATTAGAGATGTGGACCTACAAGAAAGAAAGAAATACAAAAATATGAATAAAACCTAGCTTTTGTAAGGCAGAATAAAAACATCAACATAACAGTTTGTGTAATGTCAAAATTTGTGAGGAGGATGACATTAAAGCCCCAGTTTAGTTTGGGTAAATGGTGAAAAATGAAACTTTTTGCTATTGCATTTTTTAGATAGACCTACATCTATTAATCTATTAACCTGTTGGAGACTACGAGTTACATGTAACTTGTGTTGGTTCTATGGAAAATGTGTGTTATGGTGAAATCAAATCGTCCCCAACGATTTAATCCCTTCAAAATCACAGACTCTGGAATGCTTCCATTTCTGAGAAATTGAAGAAAATATAAAAGTCAATTTGTCATTTTAAACAATTTTAATCGGCTTTACGTCATTTTCTGCTGTCTGGGGTGACAAAAGAATTGATGAAGATGATATCTGATCACCTAAATCTACTCTAGGGATTGAAAACAATCAAAGTGCAAATAAATAAATAAATAAATAAATTAATTAATTGATTAATTGAAGAAATAAATAAATTAAATAAATAAACAAAAGTGAATAAATAAATAAATAAATAAATAAATAAATAAATAATTCAATAAATAATCTGTTATTTTGAAATCACACAAAAATATATATCTGATTAAAAACTACCATGTAGAAGAGTGTAATCACTGATTGGGCAGCCAACTAGCCTGAAGTTTAGTACTTAAAGTGATGCGCTAACATTGTAGAGCTTCAATGTAAAAAATTGTCAAACTTTGATATCTGAGCTACATAGTAGTGTTCAAATGAACAAATAAACACCCTAGAATACAAAAGTTTGGAAAGTTTTGCTGCCAATCGCAAGGTATGCATGAATTAACAATTTCTACTCCAGTGGATGATAAAGTAGCCTAGATCTGCTCTATGGGAGGAAATGGGCAAGTGAATCTGGTCAATTTGAATGCTTGTACATTTTCACTTTTTTAAAGCACTAAATCATCATTTTGAAATACAAGTTTTTCAGGGCTTCATTTTTAGACCCTAAAGACACTTGGAGCATGGATGATTATGTAGCTCACATTTTTCTGTAGTAAATGTTAGCCAGTGGCTTTAATTTAACTGCCCACAAAATATTTTTTATACATGTACATGATTCCCCATCAACTAAATACTATTGGTCTGAGCATAAGTCAGACACTTGTCTATAGTAACAGGTATTTTTTTGTGACATGTGTATGCAAAATATGAAGCATTTTGACATTTCTTATGTTACAACCACATGCTTTCATATTATCAAACACTATATTGACAGTGCTCATTGGCTTTAAACTATTTTCAATGTAATTTTGATCAAAGATTCACGCTCAAATGTGGGTAAACTCAATGTTTCCCTCAGAATGTTCTGGCTGTTGCGGAATGAGAAAAAGTGAGAAAACCCTTGTAATATCTATGTTTGTACAATATCTTTTCAGTCTTTACAATGACAGGACATCACCATCATATAAAGAGTTTGATTGTAAAACAGGTTAAGTCCACTTTAGTAACTCTGGAGAAAAATGCACTTCTTTTCCTGAGTTTGTGCATGGGCCTATGAAAAAATACAAGTAAAAGCCAAGATATTTTGAACTTGCTCGTGGAATTTGGCTTCACATTTCATACTATTGCTTGGTGGGTAGGTGGTAAATGTGTTGATGTTAACAACTCAATTTTGGTGAAAATGGAGTTACCCTGTTTACGATCAAACTCTTCATAAACAGGTGTACATTTTTTAATGTCAAGTTAGTACATTTGTATTTCTTAGATCTGAATGTCGTCATTATTAATTACCTTGGTGGTAGTGGAGGGGGTGCTCCTCGCATTGCGACCTTCTTACATCTAAATTTCCCGATTTCAACCTCTACTTTATGCCCTACGTGACCCGGTGACCTGCCCGCTCGTTTGTCCTGCAAACCTGGCGTCCCACTGTAAGTGGTGTCCATGATGGAATTCGCTCTAGCATCATTGATCTTACTCCTGCTGTTGTCGGACATTTTGGAAGAGTTTGTATCAGTGTTTTTGGTTGCCCCTGCCACGGCAAGAGGGATATGTTGTTCTTTGTATGGTGACCGCTGACCAGATGCGACAGAGGCACTTGACACTGGAATGGGGTCGTTGACATTCGACTTGTAGTTACTTTGTAGAATTGGACCACTGCTTGACTTAGATAAGGGAGTGACGGCCATTACGGTTGCAGCACCGTTAAGTATGGCATTCGCATCCTCGCTTGGCCGGCGAGGGATGCGCGGTGCCGGCTGAGGATGCTCCTGGACGGACGGTTGAGGGTCGACTCTCATTGGTGTCTCAAGCACTATTTCAGGGGACTTTCGCCTCGGTGCTGGCATTGGTCTCTTCCTTTCGCTTGGTCCCTCATCTTGTGGTGGTGGTGGTGGCGGTGGTGGTGGTGTCGTGGGTTTCGGTGGCGCACTTGATTGTGCTGCCATGTCCGAGGGTAATACTGCCCTCGTGGCAGGTGTCCTGGGCACGGCGTAATCAGCGCGACACAAATTATCTTGGCCATCATCGTCTGTGCTCTCACCACCATTGGTGCAAGTATAAACATGACCGTTACTGAGAGGAGGGGGTGGATCGTCGCTGACTTGACTTATATTCCCCTTCCTTTCCATCTCCTCATCACCAATAGCACTATCACCATCATCGAGACGATGTCCATTCTCCTGTGTGCGATCGCTCCTCTCCTTCCGTTTCCGATCATCCCGAAAACTCATCCGCGGTCGGGCAAAGTCCTCTTCCGTTGAGTCAA
>JZLH01S0621911.1:34820-45252 GCA_001188425.1 Eucidaris tribuloides | reverse complement strand
GATATCGCTTGATATCGGCTATATGCGATAGGGAGAATTATGACATCATCATCAATGCACCCTACCACATGCCAAGAAAAAAAAAAGAAACTTCATTTGATATGAAAATATGTCCCACTGCATGTAGAAATATTCAAATATCTACTCCCCCTCAACTCCCGATGCCTAATTCCAGTAAGACCAGATTTTGAAGACAATACACAGTACATATACAGTTAGGCATGCAACAGTGATTTTTATAGCAAATTTTTAGTAACTGTCAAGGTGTGAGCATTCTTTTAAATCCCCTCACAGCCAAATAGTCTCTTCCAAACCTTTAGTGGTGTGCAATACAGCTAGGATGCAACCACTTTACAGTATTGGGGGGGGGGGATAGTATTGTTTGACATTGTGACCTACAGAGAAATTAAATTATGTATGTTTAGGTCAATTATCATGCAAATGAGATAAATTCACTTGAAAACAGGTAGGACACCTTTCACAAACTTGATTCTTGAAAAACAATAATATTGCAGGTCTTTATATACAATGATTTGGATGGAATATACCATAGGGGTCATTCAAACCTTCCAGTTGGCAAAATGTGCTACAAACTGCAAACATCAATTATAAACCGATTATTTCCTGGAACTGGATAATATGCCCCCCTCTCTTTTAATGGAACAGGCAACCCATCCAGGAAATAAGCAGTTAAAGAACAGAATGAATGTCACAACATTTGGTGTCGTCAAAGCGGTGAACAACAGAGAAAGTGCACATGTAACAGTCAATTTGTCATGGATAGCGGCAATAACTGGAAACTTTCGAAAACTCCCCCCCCCTCCCCCAAAAAAAACATAAACATGGGTGTGGTACTGTTTACAAAACAAATCTGGAATGTAGTTTTACCTCAGTTATGGTATTGCTGTTGTTTTGCAGTTGACCTTGGTGTATACAAGATAAGTATTTTAACTCTTAACCCGTTCTCTACAGGAAAGAGATGTGTCCTGTGTTAATTTTATGGTATTTTCAGAATCTCAGGGGTAGCAGGTTAACATGTTGGGCATTTATGAACAGTGAACAGTGCCAGAATCAGCAAACTTTTGGAGTGGCGTGTCAACTTTAACCCTTAACATGCCACAGGATTTGAACCTCTACGGACTTTATGTGTATTATCTGGTGCAGATCTGCGACTTTGGCACGTTAAGAGTTAAACAACAATATCTTTCCCTTTTGCACGATGGATAACAGCATTTTGACATAGTTGCAAATATAAGTATAGTACATTTCTAATAATGTAATTTTGATTATAATGTTCTGAATATTTCTGAAGATATTACAAATTTAGAGACATTGCTTATTTTGAATTGATAGATAACCGCAGATGTATAGAAAATGTGTGTTTTGTTTCAATTTCACTAAAAAAAACTGTGACAAAATGCCACATTTCTACCAAGAAAATATCAATGTAAACCTTACCTATCAGTTTTTAGTGAGGTCTGTTCCTCGAGTGCCTCTACTATGGAAATGTGTAATAAAAGTTATTGTCATATATTTCATTCTTATTGCTCTCTTTGAAATGGTAGTACATCTATTTGTAATGCAAAACTGTGCCAGTGACACGCTAAAAGTTAAGGGCTCAGTAATCATCAGAATAATTTGGAACTGCATTGCTGTGGCATGGCAAAGTCCAAGCATTGTCATAATGCACTCAGTCTCACATGTGCTGGACTAGCTAGTATGGTGGTTAGAACCGCAAAGGTGTGGTTAGGGGGGAGGGGGGGGGGCAGGGGCACTAGCTACTACGAGCATCTCATCTACGTGTGGTTACAATGTACTGCAATCCAATGTACACATTTGCTAGGTGAACCCGGAACCGCAATGCTTCAATTCAATTTAACATCTCTACACTCAGAAACGATTTACATTTTGGTGGATATTTGAAATAGGATAAATAACCAATGGTCTCTAAACTTAAAAACACTTTTCCTTTTGGGGGATAACCGATGGACTGAATATCATACTCAGTCACAGGATTAATTTGTAAATTATTTGTTATTTCTGACCCAATACAGATTGACTGTCACTTTGGATAGTACACACTGTCCAACAACACAACAAAGCAATGTGAGACATCAGCTGACTGCAATAAGGTCACTACCACCATCTAATATCAATGGTAACAGCGGCCATATTGCTCAAAGCCGAAATATTAGTAAATGTGTGACCAGAGTAGTGATGTAGTTGGAACTGAGAGTCCCGAGGCCGAGACCACTCATAAAAATGAATGATCCACATGTTTACAGAGACGCTAACCTCTTATGACTGAAAAAAGTATTTCTGAGGCTGAAAAGTGGTATTTGGGCTTGAAAAACAGTATTTTCAATCTTTTTAAATAGAAGTGTTCACAAAATGATCCAAAAGGGTAAAAAAAAGTATTTTGAGGCATTGTGCTCAAAATTACAAGTATTTGCAACTTGGAGGAAAAAGGAGTAAATACTCCAAAAAAGGAACAGTTGGCATAGATCTCTGTGTTTAGCATAAGGTCTTCAAACCAAGACCAAGACTAAGGCCTTGAGACTCGGTCCCGAATACAACACTGATAAACAAACAGACACAGCATGGTTAGGATACAAAACAACAAGAAAAATGGATCCCCCACCCAAACACGACTCTGGCCCACCGAGCAGCCCCGGACTCGGTCCGATGACATCAGAGGCTGGTTGGCCATCAGGGACTCGGGTCTCTGGGCCCGCTGCTCCTTCTCCTCCATGTACCGCGTCACCTGGGAGAAGTACTCCTCCTGCTCGCGGTTGAGTCGTCCACCAGCTCGTAGAACTGCTCTTGCTGCGGATGCTGGCATAGGCCACCTTGAAGGCCTTGCTGATGATGGCGTTCACCTCCTCCGCCTGGAGCCACAGAGACAGAGAACAAATTGAACATATATTAAGATTAATTATAAAACGGTTTTTAGAATGATACAATGTGATTGGTCAATTGACAGGCATAGGGCATGCATTTAATTCTCCTAACGTGCATGCCCAATTGATAACACATGATCGTTACCCGACGATATTCGCCACAATGATATATCGGCAGCCAAATTGAAAAGTGCGTACACGTACTTTTGTACGTAGTCGTAGAGTAGACTAGTTAGAACTTGGTCTAGATTACGGTTGAGTGCTTGCCTCTACTTGTTTGAAGTGTTCATCAAGACGTTTTTGAAGATTGAGCGTCTAGGAATTAATTCCCTAGTGCTGTTATGGAAATGGTGAGTAAAAATACAGGTCATCTTTGAATTTTTATTTTAATTTGTCTTAACTTTAGACTTTTTACGTTAGACTAGGACTAAGTTAGGTCTAACACCCTATATAGGTCTAGATCTAACGTTAAGCCTAGAGGCTAATTTTTTATGCATATTTTCAGGCTGTATTACCGACCCGTCTTATAAAACAACTGATGCACTGTTTTGTTCGTGTCATCTTTGAATTGTGCACTCAGTTTAGTCAGTGCGATCGATAATGCACTAGCCCAGAGCACTTGCACTGACTAAACTTCGTGCACTGGAACTGCCCTAACACACTTGCAACAAGTGCATCAATTGCATATTGGAGTACTGGTCAATGATGAGCAATCTTGTCAGATTTTGCCATTTTCTTGGTTTTTGCCCTAAAACATTTAGGTGGGCTGCCAACTAGGGACTAGCTGGTGATCAGATTGTGGCTAGCTTTATAAGTGATCGCAAGCTTGCAAACAGTACATGTTTGCTAATAAGTTGCCTATAAAGTTCTATGCAATCCTGTGGCATGCTCACGAGGACAAATACTACAGGCTTGCAAGCTGTTAAAAATTGTCTCTGGCATGCATGCGAGCTATTTCAAAGTAACTTTCCTGCACATTTGCTGGCTTGCGGGCACATATTCTTGCTTTTTGATGGACGAACATTCCTAATTTACCTATTTCCCAAACTGCATGCTAGTTGCAAGCTAGTTGCTAGCTAGCCGCTAGCTCGTGTACTCAGTAGTCACAAGCTTGTAACAGGCTTCCCAATTTTCTGGCAGGGCCAGGTGAATGCTTAACATTTGCATTAAAGTTCCTATAAAATGCAGCAAATATACAGGACTGACAGGTTTAACAGGAAGATTACAGCATCTGTTGTTGGACTTACATCGCAATATTGACAATTAACATTATTCCACATATGCATTTTTGTGTATTACTTTGTCAGCATAATGATTTGTGTTGAGATTTTGTTGTTAAAGGACTGTATTGCTGCTGCCAATGACTCTGTTATGTGCCAAAAATTCATTTTCAGAATACCAACATGTAGTCTAATACCCTTTCACGCTGGCAAGATTTTACCCGGGTGCACCCGGGTACACCCGGGGAAACTCTCAGCATGAAAGGACACTCGGTTGAACTCCCGGGGAACCTCCGATGAAATTTTCGAAAAATTTTACCCTCCAACCGTCCAGGGTAAACACGGATGAACCACCGGGTGTTCACCAGGGAAAGTCTAGCGTGAAAGGGTGTCTCGGTTAATTGTCCGGGTGAAATCAGTAATCTCTGTACTGTTGATGTGTTTTTAGAGCTCAGTGGGCGAAATTTGCTAGTATATTCATATCAGAAGTTGTATTTGTGAATGAAAGCTATTGAAAGTTACATTTGAGTAGACCAGGTGGAATTGCGGCGCGACATTTTTACGCTGGAACCTAGTAAAATCCGCAAAAGAGGTGGTTTTTTTTCAGTTATAAAATTACTGACGAATGTGCGAATGACGGCATGCATCACCTAGCTTAATTGGTTTCTAGCTCCATGGCATTACATGTAGGCCTACAGTACGAAATAAAGTACTGTCGTGGTATATCAAGGACGAGTATGGCCTGTCCCATGGCATTGCACATAACATACAGTGCAGCCGCAACGCACTCGAAATTCACAGGAGGAGTTTCCAGTGTGAAAGGACAGCGTCGAATTCCGCCGTGGGTACCCGGTTGAGATCACCGGTTCACCGTGGAAGCAACGTGAAGGGTATTAAAGGTCATGTTTTCTTCAATATGTTGTTCTGGCAATTAACTCCATAGATTGTATCTTCCAAATATAAACAAACTGATGGTCCAGTCGAGGAAAGCCATTATTTTGGTTTGCTTTCATGAGGTAAGGGTCTATATATCAAGACACGAAATTTGGGCAGGTAAATTCCTTTCTGGCAAGTAACTTTAAGTTACATGACCGACTCCAATGCTCATTCCGCGCCCATTCCCGTCCCCGCCCCCCAAAAAAAACTGCCAAGATCAGCCATCTACACGTCTGATATGAACTTACCCCTCCCTGCCCCCGATTTTTACCAGGGTAGGCATCCTACCATTCTCACTGTACCTCCACAAAGCCCAAGAAAAGTTGCAATGAACTTTCATTTTATCATTTGTCATTTCATTTCACATTATGTACATGTCAATAAAAGTGATATTTCAACCCAACTACTGTACATGCAAGAGAGGTACCCAGCCTTGAGCACTCTGCCAAAGTTTATAAATATTTTGCACTTTTATTATTCTTACTAAGAAAACAAGAAATCCAATTAACTTCCCTAAAACATGACATTTTCAACCCTCAAATATGCCCCTCATTGTATTACAATCAATAGGGGCACAAGGTAGTGTGTTATGACAGCAGTTTAACTCATTGCAAGCTGTCGATCTTTCACAAATATTGTTTTGCGGGATGAATCGTACAAGTGAACAGCACTAGAACTCATTCTCTAAAAAAGGTAACCAACATATTGATCACTATCCTTACCTCCACCAATGAAATTGGAGGAGGTACTGTGATCGGTATTGTCTGTTTGTTAACAGTCTCACAGGCACAATTCCGCTAGAATAGGCAGCGCAGTGTGAATATGTATTAGTATACTGTAAACTATTTGGGTGGACAACCCTCATGAGCCTGATTATTTTTGAGGGCTCAATAGCCTTTAACGTTTAAGCGTGAAATGAGAAGTTTGCGCTGCACGGCGTACGAGTTAATAACCAAAGAATAGGGGTAACCAAAGAATAAGCCGTTTTCATGACATATTTAAATTTCATGCACACCTTTTAAAGGCACGGGATCTCTTTTGCATGCCTAAAAATTAACATTGTGTATATACAATGGCATTCAGAAGAAAATGCCATCTGGGAACCTTTAGCAAAATATAGGAGCTAGTGGAATTATAGTGACCGCTGGACTCTGATTTGAATTTTTTTCTCGCAAGAGAAAAATTCCTACCATAGAACGTACACTAAATGGCTATTGTTTTTCTTTCCCATTTTTCAAATTCTAGGTAATTACTGACCCCAGATTTCACAGACATGCCCTTCATCGATAGCCTAAGGGCATGGGTTATCTTTTCCTGGTCTGCGTGGATGCTTGCAAATGAGATCCACTGCCTTTAAACAAACAACAAAGGTTGTTCTTGACAACCTGAAACTTGTCTGACATAGCAACAAGCAATATATGCACACTGGATTCCAGCAATTGAAGTTCATTTAAAAGTAGGTTAATGGAATAGCTCGTCTCATATTCTCAAGAATGAAACATCCATAAATTGGAATATATTATGAAAATGGCATATTCTCATCAGCATTGCTCTGAAATTGGGTTTGGGATGAAACCGCTTTACAACCAGCTTGAGATCAGATTTATTAAAAGGGAAACAATGCTGCAATCACATCAGCAATGCAAAATAGATTGACTCGCAATTCCCAAGGTTACAAGAGATCCAGCAGTGCTAGCCCATATCCAGGTCAAATCGTCCTATTTATATCCCGTTGCCTCCGAGATTCTGAAACTCCCATAGAGTTAACAAAGGGCATATCCCATTCCGGTATCGAACGGGGTAAGAAGGTCAAGAATACATACATAGTTTAGGTCCAGCACACTCCTGACCAAAATTTTCTGATTCAAAAATTAAGCATCAAGTTATCATCATTTTCAAACAGCGAAACACATCAACGATGCAAACACGAATGAAATACATACCTTTTCTTTACACAGTAAGAAAGCTGAGGCCCTTTTCTCCCCATTCCTGTTTGCTCTATTCCTATTATTTCTTTGAGACATTTCTGAAATTTTTGACTATGATCTCACATAAATGATGCCGGAAAAGCTTCACATTAATTTGTACTCGCCAGATCACTTGTCCCGAAATCACATCCAAAATCATAGGATTCCTGATTTGATGAAATAAAATAGTTCATCCAAGAATATTGCACTGCAGAGCTTACTAGTTTGCTGACCTCAAGACAAACTTCTGAACCTGATAAATCATAGTTTTTGGTGTGTTTGTTTATAGTACAGTAGAGCAGCATATAATTCCAAGTACATATGTATGTACTGTTACCGGACGTATACCACAGAAAGTTGTATGCCTGGCCACTAGCTGTGTGTGCTATGTTTAGCGTAACACTGCCGAGTCTGTGTTCAAGAAACGCACAGGGGGCAAGGGTCACGAGTACACGGTATATACGTAGTAGCGTACACGGCCGTGAATTAAGCATATTAACGGGGTGAAAAATAGGACATCGCAAATAAATTACCCACTAACGCAAACTTCCTAGCAGCAACTTCCCAGCCCAGACTATCTCTACTTGGCTGCATTTCGGGCGCAACTTGCGAAGCGACGAAAATTTTCGCGCGCAGCAAATCTGATCGATACTACCTCGTACTCCTCTTGCAAGAAGACTGACAGACTAGCACCCCGGACTGGTCCTTCGATTGCAGCCACGGAACGGCAACTGGCCCACAGTCAGGATCGCAAGCCCGATACATATCCCTGAGCGGACCAGCCACCTGTGGATGAAAGGCCAGAGTTAATGAACCAGGAAATGGGGCACGTACGGGAAGTACACTGCCTTAACGGGGATGATTTGGCCAATCAACGACTGCCATATTCCGTGAGGGGAAAGCGCCGACTCCCGCTCCTCGCTATTGCGTACCATGTGAGCATGAAAGTTCTCGGTGCAAGCAGGCCGAGCTCTGCGCAGTAGATCGTCAGGCAATTACATGCATAAGTAATTAGTTGCACCTCATTAAGTCTCTACAGCCATGGCAGCAATAAGTGGTCCAAACTACGCTACACGCTGAGCTAACTACACCTGAGGAATTTAATGAAAACATGCTGAAACACATTGGCGTAAGTACCATTGTCCCATCTGACCACAATATTTTATGAATTTAATTAAGCTTACATGAAAAACATTGAAAAATGTAATTTACAGTAAAAGTACTTATTAGGGGTCAGTAATTTATATTTCCAATGGCATATCCCTCATAAGATTTAGAACACATTAATAAGGATACTTTGCCTCTAATGCGTCAAACAGCAATAGAATAATTGGGGGAAAATGAAAATTTTGGGGTGAAAGTAATGTACGCGACGGAAGTTACATACAAACAATCCTTTGAGGCGCTGGATACGTGGCACTGTTTGTCATTCAACTAATTTGATTTACAGACGTTTTTAATCTGCACACTGAATGAAAGACAACATTGGCCAATACATAATTCAGAAATAATTGCTACTTTCTAATATACTAAACATGTAAGTACAGTATTCCTATTATATCTAGAAATGGTCATTAAGAACTCTGCTAGTACTGCTAATTAAAAAACAGTATTATAGCACATACGCCATCATCTCATCTGACGATATAGATTTGTTAAGATATTCCTATAAATCCCTATACTTGCCAATGGACAAAAGGAGAACAGGCCACTTCCCGCACACGCAGCTTCAAATTTTGGCACAGAAACATGAACAAAATGAAGATTACATTCATTAGTGGTCTGTGGCTCAGGTGTGAGGTAAGGTGAGCCAAAGACTTAAAGACACAGCCCACACTGCGGACTTCAAAATAAAAACAATGTGAACTTTGATGTTGGCATACATAGTACAGCTATCCTAGAGACAAAATTTGGAAAATTAGCTGCCCACTGGCAAATTGTGTTGGCTCAGTTGGTAGAGCGTCCCACTCACAACCGGCGAGGTCGGGGGTTCGAGCCCGTCAATCCCGGCCGCGATGCAAGCCAAATATGTTAAAGATGCGAGTTGCTGCTACCCGACTGTGGCAGTCCAACGATTTAAGCCAAAGTGTTATTTGGGAATTTTTGTTATTGAATAAGCTTTGCCCCAATCATAACCTGCAAAACAGAGTTCTGAATGTCTTTAGTTTTTTAATTAATATGGAAAAATCTTCTGGAACCACCCCCAAAATTTATATTATAGCAATCTAAAGGTTAAAAGGTCTTAAGGTAGGCAGGTGTAGATACCTATCTGAAAGAGCAGACGCCAGCCTTTTCGAGATGATGATACTCATATAACATCTAACCCTTGGATGGCTAAATAAAATGGCAAAAATGCGGGGGTCCCCCCGACATTTCTTCTTAATTAATTTAAAAAAAAACAAGACAAAAAAAAGTTAATAATTATACCTCATCTAAAAGACAGTCTGCTCTTCAGATGAGGTATAACACACGTAACCTTAAATCCTTTTTGACACTTTAATGCTATAATGTAAAAATTGGGGGTGTTCCCACGAGATTTTTCATTAATTCAATTAAAAAAAAACTAAAGACACTTCAAATCTAATTTGAGGTTTGAACATTGGGCATAAAGCTTCATAATAACAAAAAATCCCCAAAACTATAAACAGTTTTTTGGGTGCTTAAGGATACTGGGATAAGAGCAATGTCGATCTGCGCCTGCTGCAGTGCGCCAGGCCGACGATCAATTGGGCAAAATGAATTTTCAGAGGATTTCTATTTGTGATTTCTGTTTTGAATAAAATGTGAATTATTATTATTATTATTATTATTATTATTATTATTATTAGATATGCATAAATGAATGAACAATTACCACTGCAGTGGAGGATAAAATAGCCTAGATCTGAACACAATATTCTACATGAGAGGAAATGGGCCAAGCGAATCACGTCAACCTGAGTAGAGCATGGAGGATTATGAAGCTAACATTTTTAAAACTGTGGTCATTGTTAACTTGTGTCTTTACAGGGAAATGGCAAGTTTGGAAGTAGTCCTTATTCCTCATCTTGGGACACAATGCTCTCAGAATCAATCAAGCATACCAATTAACGACTCACCTGTAAAAATTTCAAGTTAAAACATTTCTCTTTGTTGTACAATTATTTTCAGAAACTGCTGAGACGTTCAAATTTCTGGTACAGAGAAGCTTTCTATGAGTTCAATTTCTATTAGGGCGATACTTAAAAATTATTTAATACTGATATTAGAATAAACACTTGTCGTGAGCCCTGCAGAAGTGCCTTAGCATATGTTTCTCTAATTTGATTTCATGAGAAGAAAGTCAATTTCAAGTTAAAGGCAACATATGCTAGGGCCCTTCTGCAGGGCATACAACATGCTTGTGTCTCGTCTAGTAAAAAAAAAAACC
>JZLH01S0621899.1:31830-43209 GCA_001188425.1 Eucidaris tribuloides | reverse complement strand
GTTTTATTGGGGTCAAATGTCGAATGAGGTCACATGATAATGTCGTACAGATAGACACATTATGGTTGTCGGCTTGGTAATTATATGTTTGCATGTGATTAGTTTTTCTGCAGATGAGGACCCTGCAGCTGTAACTACAGTCATCAAAGACAATGGGACTGCTGATACCTATGGAACCCTCAATTAGCAATCAAGTAGTGCCTGTACATCAAGGGTTTATCTAAGGAGTGGCAGGTTCGTCTGGTAGTAGTGATTTTACTCTGTTGTTGTGAAATCAGTTGACAGTCATTGGTCATCAGTGTGTCACATACTAATACAGAGTAATGAATCTGAATTCCACTTATTTTAAAGATTGTGTTTATGATTTGCACATCCTGAAATAAACTTTTCAACCAAAATAAGCCTAAATCATTTGTAAGTAAAGATTCACATAAATCTTCACCTCTAACAAAAGATTTATGACTAAAATGTTAGATTCTGTGAAGATAAGCGTTGAAAGCTTCAAACAGAATGCATGCGATGTACTGCCAAATTTAATGAGCGATGCGTTATTCACTGAATTTGATTTTACACAGCTGTTAATCTAGTCTTACAGCCAGACCTGATTCATGTATCATCTATTGAAAACTAAATACCTGCTAATCAAAGCTTACAAGGTCAAAAACTCACACCATTGCTATTGGATGATTGTCAAACAATCTTTGCTGTGGTTGGACTCAACCAAAATTCAAAATTAGTAGGTGAAATCTTCATCCAGTGTCTGAAACCTAGACTACCATTTCAAAATACAACTTGAGCAGTGGTCCAATTTAAAATGCTTTATCGTTTATATTTAGAAATAAACTTCATGTATGAATCGCAAATTTTGAACGCTGCATTTTTGTCTTCTTATCTTTAACTGGATCAAATCTAAGAAAAAAATGGTTCTGTGTGCAAATCATAAACAAATCTTTAAACAATAATAATCTAATGGTTTCTTGATTAGTGGTATGCCTTCTGCTTTTCATGCCAATTCTAAGTCTACTATTACCCAGTTATGTACTCCTTACGTGACACAAGCTGATGGAAATTGTCTTCTATTGTGAATTCTATGTTCTACTTCTTGCAATGTGTGTGGCAGAGAACACAGTGCTTTAAAAATGCCAGTTCACCATTGTATTACTTTTAGGCATGAACTTGTAGATGTGAACATGCCAAGTGGAAATAATTGACCACACACACCCACACCCACACAAACACACCCACACCCACACACACACACACACACACACACACACACACACACACACACACACACACACACACACACACACACACACACACACATATATACATATACACATTCTTGTTTCCGCATTGAAACTGATGACATGGTATGGAAAAAGACCTTCTGACGACACACTCACAACCGATGACGTCATCAGTTGTTAATTAGCCAATTTAGATGTGAAGACATTCAACTGAGGGTGCCATTTATCTTGTGATATATTGCAAGATCCAGAGTGCAATTCCCCAGAAATAAGTGTTTCTAGTGATAAAATCAACAGTTGTTTCAAACAACCATATGTCATTGTTTCAACTGGTGACAGTTTGTGTGTCCTCGGTTTAAATGGCTAAATCTTGTTTGTGTGTCCTCACTTTGAATGCGTACACATGCGTAGTAAACATGTGCAGACCACCCCCCCCCCCCCCAATAACATCATCGGTTCTAATGCTGAAACATGTATGCACATATGGGTGGCGAAAACCTGAAAATGCCCTTGGTAAACGTAGATGCATTATCTTGAATTTGCTCTCACAGATAAACTATTATGTGAGCCAAATGTAGTTGTTGTTCCGGCTTCTGTGACTGCATTTGTTCGTGGCATACACTCAATATTAGTTTATCTATTAAGTTTAAATATTACAGATTAACAATATTATTACTATGTAAATAAATTGATAATGTTTGCTGAAATATTGAAAGTTCCATATGAGTTATAATATTAAGTATTATTTTATGATAAATACAATTTGAATTTGAATAAAATGTATATCCAGTTTTGGCAGTACGCACGCTCATGAGGCCCTTTAGTGAGGCCCTTTCCTCCTTTCTCCATTGCTAACAGAAGTTTGGACACTTTTGCTACTTCAACATAATTGTTGGGAAGGCGATAAAACTAACGGTGCGCTTGTATGTTGTGCCCCATGAACTTAGCAATGACATCCAAGCTCGTTGTCCTGCAAGTTCACAATTTGGCAAATAGTGCCCAACTGTTTTCTGAGCTTTGTGTCATGGAGGAGGGTAAAATGTAGTGCCCCATATTTTCCACTGTGTACTCTCAGTACATCTGTAGCCCTAATGTGAGCCATCAAATTGTTGAAAGGCCTGGCAAACCCGAACAGGTTTTCTTTGTTTACCTGGACCACATGACACTTTTCAAGGACTAGTCCTAACCAACTCTCTGCAACTCTCTTGTGAGGATCATAGGAACTATGTTCCCTCTTTTCCCTATGAGTTCTACCCTCGACAGGCAAGCACAGAGTTTTTGTTCAAAGGCTGTCAGGGACTTCAAAATGGAAAAGTCTGGTACATTACTCACTATCATCAGTTTTACTGGTACCATACTTACATAGAGTTAGACTTTTACATGTCAAATCTTTAATCTTGACTTTAGACTAGCTTACCCAGCAAAACATATACAGTAGGTGCTCTTTACAGCATCCAATGACTTGCCAATGGCAACCCACACTTTCCATGGAACATTTCTGATGCGCTGTGATGGTAGACATTCCGTGCATCAAAAACAAAACTTGCTGTTTTCAGAGATGGGATGAAACTCCACCTCCTTTACCCATCTGAATGTGAAATACGAGTACCCCATCCCATCTTTAACACTTTGAGTGCTATCGGCGAACCTGTTTGCCCGGGGTTGACTTCACTCAGGTACTATCGCCGAACCTGTTCGCCGAGAAGACAATCGGATCCATATCTTTTAATTCGAATGACAAATGTCACTGAAGTTCCTACCAATGACATTTATCGTAAAATGAATACACAATGAACCAAATAAATGAGTTAAAATGTATTGTCTTGATAGCATTTGCAATTTTACAGAAAATCGTACAATTTGGAAAGGTTATACACATTAGTCCGAAAAAATCCAGTCCCTGGTTAACACACCTGGATTTTTAGCCCAGCACCTAAAGTGTTAAAATCCACTTACACAGCACCATCCAAATTGCAAATAATCCATAATTAATTACAATTTATTGTATTCAAATTGTGAAAAAATATGTAAATTTCAACTGCAAATTACAATTACCTGTAATAGCCATATAACACACCAGTTGATCGCTTTTTACAGGGCAAGATACTACAGTACGTGTATTTCACATCCCTGTCCCTGTACCCATTTGCTTTACATGTAAAATTTGAAACATTAATTCTTTTATTATTTTATTTGGATAATTTTCTGTAGCAGACAGCTCATGATGACCCTTTTCATGGTCAACTGATAATGATAGATGACAAATAGTTTCATTACATCCCAAAGTTTCTCCACAAATTGATCCTTCTTGTTGAGTCATACATGTAGGAAATAATGTCTTTCCAAGAAGGAGAAAAAAAAGGCCTTTCTTGAAGATCTTCAATATATTTTGAATTGACATGCTGTAGATGGATGTGTATACAGTATGTTCATTCCACAGTTTCCATCAATGTGTCTTGTTATCTTCTGGAAGATGTCCTATGACATGTGAGGCATCTTCCTAACCGCAGGCCATTTGAGTTCCGCCTGGTATCCTAATGATGATGAAAGTGTTGAAGTAATGTCTGTTGATTTCCCTTCCCCAGAACTGGCCCAAGTCTCCTAGTCTCTGTTATGCTAGTCTTGAAGTAAAATACACAAACATACAAGGCATATGTCTTCATGAAATGATGCCGCCAAATTATTTGCAGGTACTGCATTTCATTGATTATTCTGAGGAAGTGATGAGAAGTGAGTAGATAATGAAAAAGCTGTGTGTGTAAGTGTTTTGTGTCTGTGTGTTGAGAATTTTTGTGCATGATAAACTTTGTCAATGTCAAGACAAATATATCATCTCATTTGATTTTGGTGTCAGGAACGTTATCGTTGTAATATATATATTTCACTCTTTGAACAGTGAATGTGCATATTATAAAGTGATGTGCTTGTATTCCTTTGAGAACGTCTCCACAGTACAAAAGAAATACTTTGGACACATATTTTTTAACACTAAATGCATGAAATTGATATCAGCTGGGATGTTTTGGGTCTGTCTGTCCATCTTTTGAGATCACAGAAGGGACATTAAACTGATTTGAGAGCACACCTCCTGCTTAATTGAAGATTTAATGTGATGACAAATCATCCCAATTGGTGGCAGCGGTGGGATCATGGTAGCAGCTGTATCTCACTGTGTATCAGACCCACCATAACTCTCCCTGCCTTCCCAGTCATCACTCCTGTTAATGTTTTCAATGTTCCTCCAGAGAATACTCCAGACATTAATGATGTAATGATCAATGCTTCATATGAAATATCTTCAGACATTTTTATGACACAGAAAATGTTTGTCCTTTCATGGATAAAGAACAAAATACAGTGGATGAAACAGTAACAGAATTTAAGATTTCATTGAAATAGTTATGGCTCATGGGATTCATAAACAAAAGCTTATTCTGGTCAAAATGTTTGAAAAGTGAATGCAATTTGATTTGCTTGAAAGTTAGTGTACCTTACTATTTAATAGCATTGAAAAGTATAAAGTTTGGTTTTTTTTTTCTTTCTGAGTTAAAGTCATTATTTTAATGGATTCTTAAAGCCACTGGCTAACATTTACCACAGTTAAAAAAATGTGAGCGACATACATGTAATCCTCCATGCTCCAAGTATCTTTGATAAGGTCTAAAAATAAAGCCCTGAAAAAATTGTACTTCAAAGTGGATAGTGCTTTAAACGAATGAAAATCTAGAAGCACTCGAGTCGACCAGATTCACCTGCCCATTTCCTCCCATTGACGTACTGTGTGTAGATCTGACTTACTTATATAGTCAGGTGGAGTACTAATTGCTTATTCATACATACATGTACCATGCAGGGGCTGCATAACTTTCCAAACTGTAGCTCACATATCACAGTTTGACAATTTTTTTTTTAAATTGAAGGTCCTCAATGTTAGCCTATTACTTTATGGATGTGGTTTATAAGGATAATGAGTGTGACATAATGTACATGTAGGGCATAAAAAAAGAATATACTGCAGTGTGGTGTACAGATTCTATTCGCTGTGGTGACCCCCTGAATATGGGACTCCAGAGCAGCAAGAGAAAAAGATTATGTACACTATTAAATAAAAACTTAATACGCATTCAAGTAATGTTACTTTTCATAGTCTGAGGTTCCCCTTTTGATAGCTATTATGAAGACAGCTAACTCATGAATGTATTACACCACTGGGTCTCATACAGACAGAGAGTTGATGTGAATTGTAAATCGATTTGGCACAAATTTATGCCTCCTGTGCGTAAGTAGGAATGAAATCAAGGTTATAATGTCTAGTCCCAGGAGATCGGGCCCTAAAGGCAGAATGTTATTGAGGTGATTGTATGTGATCTAGTTCTCTGCAAGAAGGGTTGGGGGGGGGGGGGAACCGACATGTATGCCATAATGCCAAGGAAATGTGTAGCCTAGGCCTACATCATTTCGTTCTCTGGGTTTGTAGTACCTCTACATCTTGACAGTTAGTTGTCCATTGCAAATCTTGTGTATTCAACTACATGTACTTCCTCAGTTTTCATCAAGGAATTTGTCACACACATTAGACTAGGAGTGAAGATGTGCAAGACATATTTTATGAATGTGTCAGAAACTGCAAAATTGCTTTGGTAACAGCATTTTATGGCAATAATCAGGGGAAGAGTGGCAGAAAGAACTAAATTTCTTGAGTAATGCTCATGAAATTGATACACATAGTGGTGTTGAAATGAAGATACATAGCAAGACTACCATGGTAAAGGCACATAGAGCTGTCTTGATGGGGCAGGGGTATTAACTTATAACATGCCAGAGGATTTAAACCACTATGGATTTATGTGTGTTATTTGGTGCAGATCTGCAACTTCAGCATGTTAAGAGTTCATCTTCATTTGATACACATTTTGTTTTATTTAATCTCAATTGACACATGGTGGACACTTTGTCCAACTTCTAACACTGGTACAAACACTAAGGTTTGCCTTGTTCTTCTTGTGTTTTCTGAGGATGGCCAGATCAATCTGACAGCAACATGGAATAATGTACTGCAAACCTTGTATCAAAATCCAGCTTTCTTGGCTGAGGAACGCCCCACATCTGGCTGCCACTCTTCCAAGACGTCTTGTGGAAATAACAGGAAACATTTCATTTTCCCAGTGACTGACTGAAGGCTTGGCTGCCAGGGTCAAATGGTATCAAATGCTTCCTGTTTGCAGGGGATCATTGTAATTAACAATCCGTAGTACCCAGGAATATCTGAATCTGGAAATTGCCAAGAAATATGTGTCTTAATCTTTTTTTATTTTTATGCCTTTTCTTGAAATTGGAGGGGGGCACAGGGGGAATATTTTGTTGGTTGAATGGTGTGAAATGCTTCCTGTTTACAGTGGATCATTGTAATTAAAGGCATTGTATAACAATGTTTCAGGTTTAAAAAATCTGAGTTGCATAATTCCCCATGCTACCAGCATCTCTGATATGGTCTAAAAATGAAGCCCTGAAAAAATTGCAGTTTAAAATATCATTAAGTGTTTAAAAGATTGTGTCAGGGATGTGCAAGTCCGTTTACTTCCCTTCATTATCAATACCAAACGGTAGTTTAATACTTACAAATGGTGTGTTGAAAGTTTGAGATCCATACGTCATGAATTTGTTGTTTTATGACAAAAACTAATAACGACATGTTACCAGAATGTTGTTCTTTCCGTGAGTTTCAATTTTGCTCAAACTGCGAATCGCGGTAAATGTGTATCGTCGCACCACCAGCAGAGCGCACTGATTGGTTAAACGGCTAACCTTTGCACGACCTAATTGATCGGGCAATTTTGGAACGGCACGTGCATGTTTGACGTCGTGGATTTTTTGAAATTGCTTCTGAGTAATTTGAAAAAGGATGAAGTTTAACCGTCCAGATTTTCACCAAAACTCAATATTTTACCCCAAGTCTGTATGAGAGGTGTTTATTTATATCAATCTTCACATTGGATATGATTTCAGCTGATTTCATTCATTTAGGTGTTTTTTGACGTGCAAATAAATGACACAATCTTTAAAAAAGTGAAAATCATTGAGAGACCATTCCAGCTTTCCCCCATAGACTTCTGTGTTGCAGAATTTCCTATAAATTAATGTGCCAAATTGTATCTGCACATATTGTACTAGTGACAGCATAACTGTCCAAACTTTTATGTTCTAGGGTGTTTATTGTCCATTTAAATACTGTCACATATGTCAGATAGCAAAGTTCGACAATTTTTTAAACCGGTCTTCCACAGTGTTATTTAACAATCTGTAGTACCCAGGACTCTATGAAACCATACCTAGAAAAATGTGTCTTTATTCCTTACTTTGTGCCTTTTCTTTTCAATGTTGGGGAGGGGGGTTGTGGGTGGGGGTGGAGGGAATATTTTTGGTTGGACAAATGGTATGAAATGCTTCAGTGAGGCAGTGTAATTTCATGTAACAACTCTTACCCAGGAATCTCTGAATCTGCCAAGAAAAAAATGTGTCTTTACTTCTGATTTTACACCCTTTCTTTTCAACAGGGGAGGGAGGGTAGGTATTTTTGGGGTTAATCAAATGGTTTGAAGTGCTGACAGTGGGGCAGTTCAGTAAACAACCCTTTCACAGGAATCTCTGAATCTGGAAACTGCCAAGAAAACTGTGCCCTTATTTCAAGTCAATTTACAAATTTGGGTATGATGTCTGCTTTTGTGTGTGTCTTAGGATATAACAAGTTAAAAATGTTAAGTACACATCATAAATTTATGTAGGTTGTGAACATTTTCTTGTTATTCTTGCAGTAACCTGATTTTTGGCGAGTGTTTCTAAAGATGGAGAGAAAGATAAACAAGCAATTGAAAGTTGGAAAGACAGTCAAACAGAATACAGACAGACAGGCAGCTAGACAGACAGAAGACAAAAATCATAAAGCATCCAATCCTGGTATTGACCTCAAATTCCACCAAGGGTGCTTTTTCTTCACAAATTCCATGTTTATTTTATGTGTAATCATCCAAAGGATTGACCTGATTGTAAAACGGTTGAATGGCATTCAGAGTTAAACCAGTTGTCAGTCTTTTATTGATACCCCAATAAAAAGTAGATTTCCCCTCTCGCCTGTTTATTGTCAGCGCCTTCAAATTTAGTAGAATAACAGTTGCTTTGTCCCCTGGCTCAAGTTCATTTATCACATGAAATGAATGCCTTTCCCTCAGTTGTAGATAGATATCTGTCAATCTAGCCTTTGAACTCCAGCCAGCCAGAGAGAACTGCTGGTGATCGCAAATTGATGTGATTATTGATTCATAGAACAAACACTATAAATCTGCATAGACTATTGTACACGCTGAATATTTCGCCGTGGTTTATTCTTGCGAATTTCTCGACTTAATGCACACCAAAATTTTCACTTTATTTCTGTATAGAGCTGTATCATTATGGTTATTTCCAAAACCAGTTAACCTTTCATGAAAACCGGTCGGTTTCGGTTAACCTAAAAACAATATTTAAACCTTCTTCTCTGAAAAATATTATTATTATTCCCTGAAATAACAGTGCCAAAATGCTGCCACTCAAGGTAAAATCATATTTTTCCTTCATAACCAAATATACTTAAACTTTGTCATCATATCAGTATCTTTTTCCAAATACTTAGACAAAAAGTGACCATGTTTTTGAAGCAAAATAACACAAAACAGTTATCTGAAACCTAAAAATTTAAAACGGTTTTGAACCTCCAAGGTTCAGTTACTGTCGGTTAAACTCATTGATACAGCACTATTTCTGTAGAAAGTGAATGAAAATACAATGAAATTGCGAAAATAAACTCTCACGAATTCCCTGTTTTGAATTTGAAGCAAATCACAAAAATATATGGCCATGAAATATATGGTGTACAGTATCCTATTCCTTATATGGAGCTTAGTACTATTTCTGAGGGTTGACAGGTGATCCAGTATACACATGTACTTAAAAAAGAAAGATCACAAGGTAGTGTGAATAATTCTTTCCTAACCTGTACTGTGTTTTTGGCATTATTGATACCTAGGGTCTGGGAAGTAGACTAGGTCCCATTTCTATAAAAATCTTGAGTTCTCCAGCAAATTGTGCCAAATTGAATAAAAGTTGGAAATGGGGCCAAGACCACCCATAAAGTCAATGTAAAACATGTATTGTTATGTAAAAATGATAAATGTATGAATGAATGTGAATTATAGTAAATTGTGAAAAAGTCAGTTCATAGTTTATTGAATGGAAAATAGATTAAGCCCTCATTTTGTGTAATGTAGTTGTGTTGTAGTGGCTGAAGAATAGGTATTTCAACTAAGTAGTAATGAGTCTGCCATTTTTTTCTCACATACACATATTACAGTTTGTTGAAAACTGAAATCATTCATCTTTGCAATCGAGGTCAGTTTGATCTATTTTTTTTGGGGGGGGGGGGATGGGGTGAAGTCGTTCATAATAAACATTCTATTAAAGTACTTGGGCTTGACATTTTATGCACTTCTCTGACCCTCCTCCCACCCCCAAACCTAGGGTACCCCATCCCCCCTTCCCTGTCTTATTGTCAGTAAAACTGGGATAAAACTGGTTTATGGCAAAGATTTTCTAGCCTGAATCAGCACAAATTCTATCAATCATGTGATCATTATTGAGGGAGAATGGAATAGAGCCCCCTCTTGATAAAAATGACAGAAAGAACATTAAACGTTTCCCAGAATTTTGTTTTATGAGTATGTGAATGTGTTTTCAGACTGGTTCTTTGTCTTCTCTATATTTTGAATTTGTCATTGACAGTGAGTTTTGTTGTTGTTGTTGTAAATTTAAAGTAGACTTGAAAAATACACTCAAATTGTTTAATTCGAAGGTTTGAGCATGCTTTGAGTCAGAGAAAACTGCCAAAACATAGCTCGAATCACTAAATCTGTCTTAAAGGGAAATAACAGGATTAGACGCAGTCCTCTCCTCATTTTGGGACAAAATCATAAAATTACTATAGAGACAAGTACATTGTTCCAGGTTTCTGCTGTAAAAATTACAGTTTAAAGAATTGACATATAAGTATTCACTGTATCAGGCAAATTTGTCTGTAGCTTTGTATTAATTAGATCAATTTGTGTGCTTGTTTGTCTGCAAGTAAACAAATTCGAGACAAATCCGTCCAGCCTGGAGACACAAGTGCTGTAGTTAGGCCTACATGTATTGTACTGTAGGCCTACAGTATATTTCAACTTATTTGGCTCAGTTTTACGGCATTTTCAACTTCTGCCAATCATGACACTGGCCTTTAAATCATGAACATGCAGACTTGTGGACTTCTTGAGTCTCCAGCCAAATATCTGAGAGATCACATTGACTTGTTTAATCAGTCTGTGTGTAAATAAACACTGGAGTGTTGTTATTGCCACAGGACAGTCTCATAAAATTATTCCCAAAATAAACACAACCCACATTGCAAATTTATGACCCAGAAAGGATGAGTACTCAATAGGCCCCATTTGTCTCAATGATGTATTGAAGCCCAATGTATTGTTTTGGTTGATCACACAACTCAGGTTCAATCTGTTGTCCAACCAGATCTTAAAAAAACAACAACAACATAAAACCTAGTACTGAAAATTGTTTGTACTTGTAGTAGCAATTGTGATGTTTAAATTTTGGAGGAGCATATAGCCTACATAGTGGCATTACCTATGGGAAATGTCAGGGTCCCCCCCCCCCCACCCACACACACACTTCTCACAAAATGGAAGAGTTTCGGAGGGAGCAATTTTCAGGGTATTGATAGGTCTATTCATGGCGATCAAGACTAAATTGCCTTGCTAATGTGAATGCTGCATGTTGTTTTCTTCTTATCCGATCGTGACCTGATACATTCACAGACAGGTTCTCTGTGATAATTTGGTCTAAATTAACCTCCACAATTGATGTTTTTGTCCAGAGTTTATTTTTCACAAAACCATACAAAACAAACCATTAACTCCACACTAAAGATATAGCCTACGTTTTGTGTTTGTGTAGTGTTTGTTGTTGAGTTCCCATATTAGTCCAACACATATATATCTGGTTTACAAGATGTAGGCCTACAGGGTTATGTGTACTGTTGGTCATTATC
>JZLH01S0621899.1:11711-30067 GCA_001188425.1 Eucidaris tribuloides | reverse complement strand
CCCTGATTTCCCTGATGCACTGGGAACCCTGCATGTCATATAATTTTTTCCCAAAATGGGTGTTCTCCCCCTCCCCCCAAGATTTTTGACGCCACCCGTGAAGATCACGGTGCCGCCAAACGTCCGTGGCCCCGTACCCGTAGGCCTATAGTAGCGGCCAAAGTCTCACAACCGTATGAAAGGGATAACGCTAGTCGCACCGACCCAAACGCGAAGCGGCTTGGGGTTAGAATAACGCGTGTACACGTACATGTTGCATGCACACTATGATTGAATGAACAGGCGGGATGCGACGCGTACGTACTCAATCAAATTTTAAAATTTGGTCCCCTAAATCTACCAAATTAAACCTCCTCTTGAAAATCTGTGCACAATTTAACTGAGAACCGTGAACGAATACGGTAAGGGCCGGGTTTTCCCTACCAGTGGCTAGCCGCACCGACCCAATGGCGAAGCGGCTCGAAGTTAAGATAACACATGTACGCGTACATGTTGCATGCACACTATAAATGAACAGGATAATGCCCGCACGCTATACGAGTGGCAGCCTTGCTAAGAAACTGTGGTTGCCAGGTTTTCCGATTTCAAAAAGCCAAATTACATGCCAAATTGCCAAACGATGTCAAAAAAGGCCAAATTAGGGCAAATTGGGCCAAATTTTTACCCTTTTCACAGCCAAATCACACACTCACAGCCAAAATCCGTCCTCTTTTTATAATATAGATTACATAAAGCCTATTACTTATTAAAGGCATTATATTTACAGACTTGTTGTTTTTTCATGTGTACAAAATCTATGGCAAAATAGAATTTCCATTTTTCAGTTAAGTTGAAACAGAAATCCAGATGTTTTAAACAAAAAAGGCCATTTTTGGAAAATCACTGTTCCTAAATAAACAGCATTTAGAAAAGAAATTCTGACATATGAATGTCTGATTTATGACCAGGGGCAACTTTCAAGAAGGTACAGTGTGTTTTGCATCCAGCTACAGATATTACCAATTGTTATTGGCAGCATTGTTACTAAAACTTCCTGGCCCTTTCATTGGATTGTTCATGCAAATTTGACCTTTGACCTTGTGGGGGTGCTTCAGGTCAGCCAGTTGTCTTGTAGCAATAGTCTCAGTTCCAGACCATATGACTTTTCTACCCCCAGAGTACAAGTACACTCACTCCCCCACTTCTTTTACCTCCAGAGTACACTCCCTCTGCCTATGGACCCTAGGGCCCATGCTCTACAACATCATAGACCTCACCATGTTAGTCTTTGTTCATAGGCAGTTAAAAGAGAACAACACAGCTACTGGTTGATGATGGAAAATCTTTCAATCAAAATTTCACATTTCATATTTTCCAGCTGAGAGTAATTAACCATTTAGCATTATAATGATGGAAACTGAATTCAGCTTTCATATGCAATAAAAAGTTGATGGAAATTGCATTTTTGAGTACCCCGCGACGGAGTGAGCTCCCGTTGCTGCAGTGTGTAATGGCAAACAATTAACATAGTCAGCAACATATAAGATTTCATGTGTTAGAATCACTATTGTCACAAGTGGGGAGTTTGTGATAATTAACAGATATGTCAAACGAAGTGTTCTGTGTTATCAACCTACTGCTCTTCTGTAACTATAGTGACATGTTTTTAGAAATACCATCGTCAGCAGAAGTTTGAAAGCAAGTTGGATATTAAAGGGACTGAAATCTGTGGCCATCGACCGCCTGATGAGAAAACTCAAGGGCCGTCAGCCTTGTTCGCCGTAGCATCCCGCTCTTCGAGTTAACATAAGCTGTAATGAGCGGTGAAGTGTTTATATCGTGTGCAGTACTCACGGAGCCGCGATTGACGGCTACGCCTAATTACGAAAGAGCCGACGAATAATCCAATATCGGGCCACGTTTCGGTAAATTAGTGGGACCTCCTGTGATTCGCTGCTTCTCATTGGTCGTACGGAATTCACGGTCTGTCAGTGCGCTGCTGCGTGCATCGAACTGGTTTCGCAAAACATCAACAGCCACGATTCGGTCCCTTTAAAATGTTGTTGTTCTGCAAGTAATCAACCAGTACTGTGTATTCTCTTTAATTGATGATAGCAATTCCTCTAGGATAGATTCTTATAAATGTCTGGAAATCAGACTGTGTAGCACGGGCCATCTCTTTATAGGTCAGCGTATTCACCTGTCACTTTATCATTTAGAGTTCAAAACTTTGTATCTGTTTGATCGTTTTTTTTTGGGGGGGGGGGGTGGGTGGGAATAGGGAGGGCAGGGAAGTGGCAACAGTTGGTTGGTTGTCAGTCATCTTTGAAATCCTGCTGGATAGATCTATGTCACCACTGAAAAATAAAATACTAGAAAATCACTGTCGTGGGTGCTGCCAATTTTAAAGATGCTCTTTGGAATCGGTGATTAGCCAAAGTTGCCAAATCTATTTTAAACTTTGAATTTGATTACAAATATTGTCATGAATGATTTTCCGTATGAATAGAATTTTGGAAAGCCCCCAATCTAAAGAAAAAATGTAGGCCTACTGTATGGGCTGGGGGGGGGGGGGGGGTCAAAAATCATTAGTGGGAATTGTAACTTGTAAAGAGGATAGAGCTTGACCAAGAGGGGAACAACCTGTGTGAGTAGAAATGTTTTTGCATGGCAGCCAAGTGAGACTAAAATTATAGAAATTTTTTGGCTCAGCAGCCCCTAAATTCCTTATCATAAACTTTAGTCCACATTATCTTTATGTTTAGTTGTGTGTGGACATGTATAGGCCTACATGTGTGTGTATTTCTGTATGTGTATGTGTGTCTGTGTGGTGGTGTTTCAGGGTTCAAAGGCAACATAAACATTATTCTCAAATTGTGACATTCCTGTCAGTGAGCTAATCCAAAACAAATTCATTCACAAAGTCAACAAGAGAGGTGACGAAAGATTGATATGAAAGAGAGACCAGAATAGAGGTGTCGCCAAAGGGTCATTCTGCTCTTGAGCCATGTTGTTTTGAGAATATTGATGTTGGTGGTCTATATCTCAGGAGAAAGTTTCCAGGTGAAGGGATACAAGGTGGAAAGGTTGCCTTCCTCTCTATAGACCTGTTTGGATTTGAGAACTTCACATTCAGCATAGCTGGAAGGCTTCTAGAGCACAAAAGCTGATGGAATAATCCAGGTTTACAGTTGTGTCTGAACTAAAGAAATGTATACATGCAGATGAAGATACTCATTTTAAGCCCCCCCCCCCCATCCAACCTTTGGAGAATGAAACAATCTCTCATTCTCAAAGGAACAGGTGTATGATATTCCTTTGTAATGGCACAAGGTTGTATCATAGGGTCATGGGTGGTGATGGGGGGGGGGGGTTTAAATGTTTCCCCCCCTCAATTTTTTTTCTGGGGTTTCATCCCCTCGAGTTTTAGTGCTTGACATATTTTCCTTTTCTTCAAGCATTTTTGATAGATTTTGTGTCATGTTCAAACGATGAATGTAAAGAAAATAAATTATTACACTTTGAAAAGGGGTAGGGAGGGGGGGGGTAGATTCATATTTACACTTTGTTCTCTTTAACAATGACAATAATTTGTGACACACGGCTTTTTCCCCGTTTGGAAAATGTCCAGAAGAGTGGTACAGGTTGTGTTATTTTTAATTTAAAGGTTTCTGTTATGATTTTTGGAATGATACCATATATGTACTTCATTGCAATTTTTAGCATGTAGAATGGTGAATCATTGAGTACCGGTAGTCTTATTTTAGAACTGTGTACTTGTTTTGAACACACAAAAAAAATGTTTCTGAAAATGTTAGAAGTTAATCTTTTTGTACGCTTTACGAGTAAGTTATGGGTATGGGTCTCAGATTACAGGTCCGTTACTTGTACATATATGTGGTAACATAATTGTGTCCTAAAGAGCCAGTCGTCGCAAATTGGAGAATTTGAGTTTAATTGTTCCCTTTAAGTGTCTGTAAAAACATCCTCCAACTCATGCAGATAAAATGGACAAATTGACTCATTCCTGTTTGTTGCACTTCCTGAGCTGAAGATAGAAAGTGCTGTGGCGAGTCGAAGGTGCTGGTCACGTGCTGGATGGGGTTAGTTTTAGGTTCATATCCCCCTGATCCCCCCCCCACCCCCCATCCCTGTTCTCATCCCTTTCAAAGATTTTTGTTTTGGTGGGTGTTGGGGTTTGGGTAAGCTATAGTGTAACATTCATGTCAGCCTGTCTGCATCCCTTTAAAACGGATAACTGCAACCCATCCCTCCCATGTGTGACACAGTATGTAACACACAGTCTTTGTAGGTGTTTGGCGCATGTGTGTGTGTACGGTGGGGTGGGGGTGGAGTTGGGGGTTGGGTAGTTTAGTATACTGTCTATATCCCTTTTACAGCTTGCTTTGCTCTGATTTCAGATAAAGAAAATAGTCTATGAATAGGCTAGGCAGAATTAAATGGAGAAGATACAGAATAGGCCAATAGGGTCAATCTTCCATGTCTAATTCAACCCTTTTCCTTATTTTTTCAATTGATATTGAGTGTAATTGTTCGACAGTACAGGTCTGTATACGTAAATGTGTGTTTGGCACATTGTGAAGGGTAGTGGGGGTTGACATTACACACTTCTTCTTGTCCTTATCCCTCCCCCAGCCCCAACCCCCATCCCACCCCAATAACTCAATTCATTGACCCTTTTTACAGGGATCAGGTGGCATAGAGAAATTGTGACAAATATTTTTATTTCAAATTCAACCCAACCCTCCCTTTAACATTTTCCACCAAAAAGCAATCTTAGGGTATTGATTTCCATTACTCCCTTAGGCCTATGGACTATGGAGTATCCGTGATATTGGCTTTTGTTTTGCATTGTGCGTTATTTATGAAATCTTCAAAATCCACCTAATGACAGAAATGGCTTTACATTCCAATAAAAATGAGCAGGATTTCTTCCCATTCCATAGAAAAAAAAACTCACAAAATCCAGTTGTCCTAAATATGTGAATCTTGCCTGAAAAGAATGCGCAGGATCCTTTCCCATTCTGTAGAAAAAAATCTCACAAACTACAGTAGCGGCAAATGTGAATCCGTCTGGGTCAGTTTGAGTCCAGGAACCGACAGTTTTGTCTCTTTTCCTTCCTCTCGGATCAGTTACCAAAATATTATTGGGCTTCTGTCAGGGTGAAAACTAGTCTCGGTTCCAGATTATGCAACTTTTTCTACCTCCAGAATACACTCGATTTCCAACTTTTTCTACCTCCAGAGTGCACTCACTCTGCCCATGTACCTATGTTTTGCCTTTAGTTGATGTAAGACACTAGTCTTAGTCAAAGCAGTTTTTGTTATAAATATAGGCCTACATGTATACAGTAGGATGGGTTAGCCTAAATGTCTGGAATCCAGACTAGATAAAAGCCAGATGTGGGCAGAGCAGCCTGCAGTCATGGTCAAAGAGGTGGTATGGAAATTCGGAAGTTTGGTTTTGAACCCTATATTTTCGCCGAAAAATGTCTGTGACAGAAATGACGATGCTGTGTACATGATATTTATAAACTGATGGCGCTCTTAGTGTGATCTTAGCCACATTTATTTTGTTGCTTTGTAAATTGTTGCATTTTTTTTTTACAGATACACTGTTTGTATTAGCACTTAATATGTGTAAATAAAGGTTACAACCTCCAAAACCTCCAAACATGCTCTAGTAAACTATTTTTTTTTATAAATTGCTTTATAAAAAACTAATAATAATCATGGTGAGCTTGGTTAGTCCTATCAATAACTACTCTGAATGCCATAACTTCAAAAGACTTTATTAACCCACTGTATCTCACAATCTTTTGGCATTGGATCTGAAAGGGTTAAGGAAAAAGAAAACATTTTTTTGAATAAGCTTCATACAGCTACACAAGTGGCTATTCTGCTCTGTAAGTACCGGTACCAACTGTTTTGTGTGTTTTGGCAATGTTTTTACGAACAAAATATCATGTGGCTGACCTCAGCAAGACTTGGCGCCACACATTATTGATTGCACATATTGATAACTGGTCTGTTGATGCTATCAGTTTTAGTCAAATTTATGTGCGTGAATGAGATTAGTGTATCAGTAAGATGTGATCTATAAAATGCTCCAGTTTTTTATATAATTGTATTAATTATTAATTATTTCATTTTGTTTCCTTTTCTTTTTCTTCCATGCTTGATCTGGGACTGTATTGCCTGTTCACCAAATGAAGGTAAGTCAAAGTGATGTTCTTTGTGTTTGGTTGCTGTGTTTGTGTATGATTTAAAAAAAAAATCTACAAAGAGAGAGACAGAAAGTGAGTGGGAGAAGAGAGAGAGAGAGAGTAAGAAAGGAGAGTGTATGAGTAAGAGAAATTGGTGTACATTAATGTGCATAACCCAAAGTTTTATTTAGAAGGAAGTGGTCATATTCATGAAATATAGCAAATGTTTCAGGAGTGTCTTTCGCCCACACAAAAAAGAGTCACAATAAAATATTGTAACTTTCAATATTTGATTTGTAAGAATGGAAATCTGGCAATATTACTATATTAAACTTGCAAAATTGTCTCGCATTGTCATTAAGTTTCACTTAAAAGCGAAGTACATTCATCCATTGATGCATATATAGTACAGAAGCTGCAAAGCAGTAACACATTTTGTACAAATAGCATCATGAAAATGTTAATTCATCCTATTATTTCTTATTTCTGCACTCTGTGAGAAGGTGTTTCATATCATTTTGACTTTTGTAGAGCAAAAATGTTCACAGAAGTTTGAATGTGTCCCATGATTTGAGCACAAAATTAATCTATGAAAACTCACAACACCCCCACCCCCATAACATATTCCACCCACAATTGACAGTGATTCCCAGAATTTTACAGCCTGTAATAATGTGCTAGTAGCATTTACGCCATTGTAAGACAGGACATCATCCATAGTATACACAAACCACAGTACAGGTATGCATGCGTATTGCAGCAGAGTACTACTGCATCTCTGCGAAGACTGTTTTGAAATGGTTTGTGGCATTAAAAACAGAAGTACTTGCTGTTTACGAGAAACAAACCGATGTCATGTCAAGCTGCTTTCCGAGATTAAGTCCTGATCTATCACCAATACCTTACAATGTTGGTTACACGTATGAAAAGAGGGATTTTCCACTTCTTGCGCAGCCCCTCCCGCAGACTCAAAGTGCGGATGAACATTTTCAGCGAGGGATCGTATGTTATTTCCACTTCTGAGGAAGCGATTACAGATGGATGAAAGGTTTAGCTCCAGTCAGCCGCGAATAGCAGGAAGAATGTATTTCAGCTCTAATTTTGCATATTTTAAAAATAAATGTGCTGTTGATATGTTATGTTCTTTGTACTTCAGAATGCTTGCTGAATTAGAATAAGGCACCCTAACTTGTCACAAAACATTAGAGAAGAATTTATACTATTGTGCATAACTTGCCAAAAAAAACAAGCAAAATTTAAATAACAACAACTACAACACAATGTACTTGGCATTCTGTCCTTGATATCAGTTTATGTGGCTAAACTTGAAATTGATTTGCTGTCAGAAAGTTACTTGAGGCATTATAATTCAGTGAGAAAATATTTCCTTCTGCTGTTAAAGTGGAATTCCCAGGCTGATAGCAAGTTAGTTTGGATAGAAGCAGAGAAAATTGGGATTGGGAAGCACATATTTTGTTAGTCAAAGTTTGAGAAATATATTGCAAATATGAATTAAGTTGTTAATGTTTCCAAATTCTAATAATCTCTACAAACTGGCAATGCTGTATTGTACTGCGCTGCATGAAGGAATCAATTTTTATCTATTAAATTTCACAAAATTTCAATTTTCTCTGAAGAAACATGTTCTTCAACTTTGTATGCCACTTACATGTACATGTACAGTACTACTGTATGATGAGACCAGGGAGGTGGGAGGGACCTCCCACCTCCCTGATGAGACTAACATTGTTAACATGTACTTTTCCTATCAGGCACGAACATCCAAGAAAATGAAAATTTCTACAGGGATATTTTATATAAAAAGGAAATGAAGAGTTGCTTACAGTGAATGTCAAAATTTTCTCAAATTCAATCTTTGGGATTTTCAGAATTTGATATCTTTATTCTTATTTGTCTGATCTTTCTCACACTTTCACACACCTATTTCTCTGATTATTCTCCATTTTATTCAAAAACTTTGCTATCGGTCTGACTTTTCCCTTGAAAGAATTTACTGTTCTTTTCTTTCCTCTCAGCTGTTGACACATGTACTATAGTGGTGTGCGTGGATATATTCCCTTTAAAAGTGGATTGAAACCCAGACGTTTTCCTGCATTTTAGATAGAGTGTGGAGAACTCCCCATTGGTTTTGTACACAATTTTGCACGTATTCTCATGTTTAAATTATCAAATATCGCATTTGCTCTTGCTTGTTGTACAAGTACAGTATTTCCTGGCAAATATGATTCTACATGTTTTTTGAAAGAATTTTGTTACTTTCTCAACTGATACTTGAGAAAACTGCAAATTCGTGAAAATATGTGTACAACTCCAATGGGAAGTTCTGCACACTTTCATTAAAAATGGGTAGAGTTACCAATTTAAGAATCCTCCGTAACAAGGATTAAATAAACTAAAATGAACAATCATAACTCTTGTACCATTCATCTAAATTTGCTCAAACTTTCACAATTTTCCCTCTTTTATTGTTTTGTATTCTCTGAATTCAGGAAGATGTCTGGGTTTCATTCCCCTTTAACACTTAAGTCTACCTAAGTCCTAAGGGCCGTTTTCCCATGCATACAACAGCATGTACAAAAGTGGGTGTGGCAACCCAATTACCAAGTTTTAACTCCGTCCTAATTAAGATTAATGCAGTCTTGATGATGTGGGAGAAAAGAAAGAGCAGGAATAAAATTGTGATGGTTTTTTAATTTGCGAACTTGTACCTGCCAATTTTTCAAACGAAAAGTGTGATTTGTATATCCATCATTCTACGACTGGAAAATCATTTATTATAATAGGTTCACCTGCTGAGCGGTATAATATTCTACCAGAAATCCAATACCCAGCCGAATATGAGTCCTGTCACATCGTCTCTGGATCACGCTTAACCCGATCAATTACGGGGCGGTTACCTCGGGGGAACCCCGCGCGGCAAGAGAGCCGGTCGGAAGAAAATAAAAAGTTACGAGTATCCATCACCGCCCTTCTTGCATTAAACTGTCTGAGACGGTTAATGGGCAAAGGATTAAATTTGTTTCTGAAAGTTCGTGAGGAGTTGTGTTATGGTCACAGGCTGTGGATTAAGGTGACTGGTTCTCGATTTGTTCACCTGGGAAAACATGTACATGTATGTTTCATCACATGTGAAGCACTGAGAGTATGAAGCAGCAGGACTAATGTTAAAGGGATAACAGCACAAAATTTCCACAATTGTAGATTACTACAAAACTGACACAAAAGGAGTTATAAATAGTTTGCAATCTGTTACTTCCTCCAATTCCACCTTTATTGAGAAAGATACAAGTAGATCAAGTTAATTTGGTCTCAATTAACAGATCTATGCTGGATATCATGGACACCTGTCTTGTCATGGATGTCCTGTCATGGACATCAATTGAGGCTGTCCAAACCAACACCCCACCGAGAAAATATTCATTAACCCATTGCCTCCGAGACTCTGTGAATCTCATAGACTTAATGAAGGGCACTGCCAGTTCCAGTAGCCAATGGGTTAAAAGCACAGCTGCCAAGTCTTCCCCGATTCCACATGAGGTTCCTTGAAAATCAAACTGATCTTCCTGTCCTGATATACATGTATCTCCCTAAATGCTGTTCGAAGTCTTCTGAGGGAAAATGTGTGAATGTTCTGTGTATGTCCAGATTTTACACTTGTCTAGAAAGAAGTTGTTGTTTTATATATTCGTCTTGCAGTGCTCCTGCTCAGGTGGTTGCCTGTAAAATAAAGTTAATTCTGACTTGGACAAGACTACTATTGCATGCTGCAGTTGTCTGTTACAAAAGGTGGGGATTATGGAACTAATGGCAGTTCAAGTACATTATAAACCTAGAGAGAATGACACCTGTGCATAATAGGAAACCTTCATGTTTCCCTAAACTATATGTCCTCTCATTGAAATTATGAAACAAATTTAATATTTAGACTTGCAGAGATGCCACATTTCCAGAAATTTCAGGGTTGACTGATTTTTTCATATAGTGGAAAAGGTTTTTAGTGTAAACTTTAGAATTTTGTTATTTTTGCAATCCCTTTTGGTTGTGAAGGCATTGTAACAAAATTTGGGGGCTTGTCCGGGAAGCTATTAGCTTAATATACTTTTGTTTGCTCCTTGGGGTAAGGTGGTGTCATTTGCTTGCTCTCTCGCGCATGAATTTCAGGAAATTTGGAATGCTTACTGTGGCATGTAGTGGAAAAGTGGAAAAGATTATTAGTGTAAACTTTAGAAGTTTATTATTTTTGCAATCCCTTTTGGTTGTGAAGGCATTGTAACAAAATTTGGGGGCTTGTCCAGGAAGCTATTAGCTTAAATATACTTTTGTTTGTTCCTTGGGGTAAGTTGGGGTCATTTGCTTGCTCTCTCGCGCATGAATTTCAGGAATTTGGAATGCTTCTTGTGGCATCTCAGACTTGGACAAAGACTAGCACCAATTGTCCATTGCATTGTGGGAGAACAGCCTGAATTTAGGAGCCGCTGGAGGATCAAGTTGATGTTATCATCACCTCATGGCTCTTGTTCTTGTGAGGTCCAGGAACATGGGCTTCTAAGGTTGTCATCCTCTAATCCTGATCGGGATCCAGATAGCAACATTTTGTCATCAAAGTGATTTGGTAGTTTTAAAGGAAAACATGCCAAATGTAGGTCAGAAATTTGTGAGCGCATCTGTTCCAAGTTAGAAGGATGCAGGTGATACATTGGTACCGGTACATTAGAAGTTTAATGTCAAGTACACTGTATCATACTGTAAGTACAGTAACATCATAGTGGTACATTCAAGTTGAGCCTCTCAGTCCCTTTTACTAGTGATTGTGTGTTATTTTATCGCTGATGTGGATTTGTGGGTTTCAGAACATTATGCAGTAAGCCATTAGTAGGTTATTAATAGAGAGAAATATTCAGCAAGTGTCAAGTGGGAGCAAGTACAGTTTTCTACTACGTGTAGTTACTGTACGTGGAGTTCTCTTCATTTGTGCAGAAAATCTGCACTGTGCAACACACTGGCTTTTACCCTTTTGCTAATGAAAACAGTTTATTTTGTACCAATTTAGATAACTTGAAATCTAAAAACATTATACAGTACAGTACACTGTATACAGTACTGCAGGCTTTGTCTTATGAAAAAGCACCAAAAGTGCTGATTCAGAATTAGGGATACTGTATGTGATTTCTACAAGTCATACATTTGAAACTTTACATATGGCTACCTCTGAACTTCAAAAAACTGCATGCAAGTATATGTACACTGTAAAACAATTGGACTTAAGTCATTCACCTATTTATTGATAAAGATCATTGACTGGCAGTGTCAATATCAATTGTGACTTCATCTCAATTAACCTAATCAAGGTTTCAAGTGGTATTAGTGGTTTTAAATTTCATGGTAACTAATACCTTCGTTGGACAACTTGATGTTGCTATCCACACCTTCTGTGCTAGTCTAGGCTCCAGACCATGGAGCTTTTCCTACTTGTACCTTCCAGAGTACACTCCCTCTCCAACTTTTTCCATCTGTGAGTACACTCCCTCTGCCTTAGTTGATAATAATGATATTGTAATGATTATAGTAATGACATTTTACGCTAAAATCCACCTAATAGGTGCTCATTACGCAGTTACTTGAAATTACACTGGGGAACGTATTAAACACATTTACAGTAGAAATAAATAGGTGATAATCACGGTTAAAATGCATTTTTCATGAGATGAGTTTTCAGGTTAGATTTAAAGGTATTAGCTAACATTTATCACAGTTAAAAAAATCTGAGAAACATGATTCCCCATGCTAGAATTGTCTTTGATACGGTCTAAAAATGACGCCCTGAAAAAATTGTATTTCAAAATGATTATTTAGTGCTTTAAAAAAGTGAAAATGGTAAGTTGATCGGATTCACCTGCCCATTTTCTCCCATAGACTTACTGTGTGTACACCTAGGCTATTTAAACTCGCCCCGAGTTTTAATTGTTTATTCATGCATAACTTGCCATTGGCAGTGTAACTTTCCAAACTTTTTATTCTAGGGTGTTTATTTGTCCTTATGAATACTACTATGTAGTTCAGATATCAAAATTTGACAATTTTTTAAATTGAAGCTCCACAATGTTAGCCTATCACTTTAAATTATCTGAAAGTAAATCAAGATACTAGTCTTAGTCAAAGCAGTTGACTGAAGGTAGAGAGAAGTTTTGCTTTCAATACGTTATTAAATCTAAACATCTGTAAGTCAGACTACTGTGCATAAATTGTTGGTAGGTATTCCAGGTAAGCAGGGGGGCAAGGGGCTTTTGAAGCCGATTACTCCCAAACACACTCTCACTCCCCATCCAGCCTGAGGGATTTAGTTTTTAATTTAATTTAGATAATGTATTTCCAAAGTGTTTTTGTACTATATCTTATGATAAATTATGGTGTAGACTACACAAGTATAGAATATTGAACCCACCCACCCCCCCCTCCAAAAAAAATATATAAATAATTAAAATAGAATGGATAAAGAAGATTACCCTCTTTGTAGAATCTCACCTTTGCAGACAGGCAACTGTCAAGAATGTGTCTACAGAGTATATTTCATTTTTAAAACCGATCACGTTGGCTTAGTTTTATGTGCAAGTTGACCTGATTTGCCCTCATGATATTCACAGGAATGTATGATGACAATCATGACATTCAGGATGATTGTTTTGTTAAGCCATTTTGAACAAAACGTACATTGTACAAGTTGGTTTACCAGAGTAGAGAAGTTGTGTATCAAAACTGTTAAGTTTTCATACTTCAGAAAATTCTTCAAAAAACAAACAAAAGAAAATGAAGAAAAAGTGGGGAAGGTGTCGGCTCAGCAACTTTTGCAGAGCAATGACAGGATTTTGATTTCGGAGCAGAGCACTTGGCTCTAGAACTGTGAAGTGAAACATTGTAACACTAATTAGGCCTACATTGAGATTTGAAGAAATTCATTTGAATTTGTGCTTTTCAAAGAGAAAAAAATATGCTTGAACCCTTTTGCCTCCCACAGTCATTTTATTCTCTCACATCCTACAAATAGAGGAAGATATCTTTTACCCTACTAGTACTGTATCTTAGAAATTCAGTTCAATTCACTTCTATTGTATAGATTTGAACAGCATAATAAATGTTTGTTTTGTTTTTCACCATATGATGTACAGAACTTACACTACTATATGTACGGTATAACAAATTGCAGTATGAACTGAATAAAACAATATGTTACCATAATTTAGATGCAAAATGGAAACTTTTACATGTAGGGGAGAGCGGGGCTAGTTGGCGCGTGGGGTATGTTGGAACATTGTAATTTTCTCTTACAGCTTAAATATTTTTCCTTCAATAATACACTCAGGTGGTAGGCATTGGCAACACCTCTCCACCATAAAACTCTGAGCCAATAAGATTTGATATGGTTTGTGCTAAAGGGATAAGTTTGATTTTTCACCTTCTGAGTAATTTTTCTGATTCTCGAAAAATTTTGATTATTTTTACTAATGGCTAAAGATAAGAATTCAATTATTGCTATTTATAATTAGGCTGTATTTATCTATAAAATAAGGCTAGTCATATTTGGTCTTGTTTGCTTAGTTTGAAAACAGGGCCTTCAAAGTCCCCAAAATGCCCTCGGGGTTAGTTGGCACACATGTTGGCAGGTGTGCCAACTAACCCCCAATACAGAATCATGTGTTATGTGTGCCAACTAACCCCCAATACAGAATTATGAGTAATATGTACAATGTGTGCATTCACACAAATTGCATTCGCAAAGCCATTACTTCCAGGGTTTTTTTTTCAAATAAATGATACACAATGTTGAAAGTGTACTTAAGGATCAAAAACCCAGACCAGACCATACAAGACCAGGGCCAAGTACAAAATCAAGACCAGACATATTGGGAAGATCAGATTTATGCAAACTTAGACCCTATGCAAATTTATTCAAATTTGAAAATCACGTAAAGGTGCTAATTCTCTATAAATTCTTAATGTCTTGTGAAAATCTATAGACTGTAAGAATTTTATTTTTAAAACTGTGTGAGTCAGTGTGTATGCATGCTGTACATGTACATTTGCCTACTCATGAATGTATGTATGTAGTGTATGTATGTACATGTGTGTATGTGTGTGTGTGTGCTTGTGTGTGTGTGTGTGTGTGTGTGTGTGTGTGTGTGTGTGTGTGTGTGTGTGTGTGTGTGTGTGTGTGTGTGTGTGGTTGTGTGTGTGTGTGTGTGTGTGACTGTATGTAGTACACGTAAGTGTTTAGTGTGTAAGTGAATCTGTTTCACAGTTTCACTGTGATTGAATATTATGTGATCTTTGTAGGGTAACATGTACAGTACCATGTACACATAAAGCTATCGTGCAACTTACCCCACCCCATGTGCCAACTAACGCCCGGGGGTGGGGCAAGTTGGCACGTTTGATACATGATGTCATTTATAGTAAAATATATAAGAAACTAAAAAGGTTTGAACTGAAATTGTACCCCTCATTTATAGCCCAGATAACACCCTTCATACTATATAGATTTAGTTTAGGCTAATGAAACTTGATTATGAGTTTCCCGTCACATTTTTTTCAGCCCATAATAAGCATACCTGCCAACCATTCCGATTTTGGCGGAATTTTTCCGATTTTTAACCTCCATTCGAATTTCCGATTTTTTAAATCAAAATTCTGATTTTTTGATTTCTGAAATTAATTGACAAATAAAAAAGCTGGAGCAAAGGCTAATATGCCCATACTGCATTTATTGTAAGGCAAATGATTAGCATATATTTTTTTCGTAGTACATATTCAAGCCTAACCCGTAAATGTATTAGTCTTTGTTTAGCGCATTTCACCAACGCATCATGCATGTAGGTAGGATGCGCGGTGCCCTCCGATTGCATTCACAGGTACTGTGCCCTATGGAGTCTTGCCTGTAAAAAAAAATTACACTACTCAGCCTGTATGACACATGTGTTTGTTATGTGTGTGTGAGTGTGATGTCTACTGCTCACGTACGTGCCGCGATGTTTTACCGGTTCCTTGCAAGTCACTAGATATGAAGATTAGCTGTCAAATTTGTTGACAAAGAAATCAAAGTGAGTAATGTACCAAATAAGTAGGAATTTTAATGAGTACCCTTGCAAGCACTTTGCATTTGTAGGTGTCCAAGCCCCAGTCCCACACACAGTGATTTATGTAGTGTAGACACAACATCACAACATCATAAATGTGAATAGACCGAAAAATCGGACTTTATCGGTCGAGATATGTTCCGCTGAGACTACGTCTGGCTACACGGATCTCTTCCCTTTAAAGTCCGAAGTAAGTCCACATCGCGGTAACGACGGGCGACTGTATATGGGACTAGGTCAAATAAATTATCCGTTTTTAGTCGTGTGGGACTTTTGAGACATGAAATCACATTTATTAGATGACATGCCCATAAATTACGGAAAAATGATGGAAATACTCACTGTAAATCACTGCAATACCTAGCCCCTGAGCCTCAGAAAGAAAAATCAGTCAGACGCATTCGACGTAACATCGCCATCTTTGTTTACGTATACTGCCAGACTCCGCATGTTATGCTTGCTCTGATTGGCCGACAGATTGATGAATGAAATGTAACACGATCGTGATTGGCCCGCCGTTAATGCGTGAAGATCAGTTCAAATCACGGCATGAAAAATCGCTGTAACCCTGTGTATTTCTTCGCGAAAAAGAGGTACTAAACTTCATTTCTTAGTGAAGCTGGTAAGCCCATCGCATTGTTGATACATGTATTTCAAAGTTAGTATATGATGTATAATTTAGGATTTTGCTTCATTTATTTTGTTGTAATCGCTTCGGGTGAGGTACCTCACCCGAAACTGTCATAGGGACAGTGGTTAAGGCGTCTTGCGAGACGCCGCTACGTAAAAAGATTGGGAAGGATTCCGTCCGTGTACGAAGCAGCTAGCAGAAGATAGAAATTGTTAAAAAACTGCTTCGAACGGACGGATTTTTCAGTCTAAAATGTGAACTGCCTATAAACAATTTTCAAGGGTCTACCGACCTAGACCTGTCATTTTCAGGAGTCTACTGATGATTCTTTCATAGTACATATATTATTTCTAGAGTGCTTAAATGTTTATTTTTTTTTCAAAATCAAATCCAAAAGTTAATGCTCACTGTTTGAAAATTTCATCAAGAAAAGAATAATCCTTCAATCATCACTGACTGACATCAGACATTTCATTATTAAACCTCAAAGCCTAACACACTCTGGTTCATGTACTAGATATAATGTTAAGATTTAAATTATGGTGAAAAACCTGGTGCTAAAAGATGAAGAATTAACGGGAAATTTTGCTGACTGATGCTTGTGGTGTGTTTAATCTATTTTGGGAATCAAATAAGTCGAAATTTGCTTTTGAAGTTGAAGAAAAGGCCCTTTTACACATCTAAAATACAAACAGGTTCTTACGTGGAGGGAGGGGACACCCCATCCCCTCTCGACACAGAGTACACCTCCCCCGGCTCGGCGCTCCGCGCCCTCGTAGCTTTTGATAACTGATTTTTGTCATCAAAGTTGGCAACGTATGAAATGAAGGAACATTTCATATTCATTATTCATTACATGCAGGATTTCATTCAGTTTTTAACTTTTTACAAACACTTACATGTTTTGTTTGTTCATTCCATCGCACATTCGAAGTTTCTCACAAGTTCTAACAGCCAAACTTGAACATTGCTATTAATGAACACTTGATTATGAGTTTCCCCGTGCACATTTTTTTTTCAGTCCATAATAGGAACATGTCATTATTCATTATTCATCTACATGCAGGAATTTCATTATTTTTAAGTTTTTTACAAACACTTACATGGCTTTTTGTTCATTCCATTCGCACATTTCCAGTTTCCACAGTTCTAACTCTAAAACATTGGAAACATTATTACAGTGGAATCCTTTGAATGCCATTATAGAACAACGGACGAAGTCTGAAAGCGAAATACAAACAATATTGGGTCCTATTTTAAACTGCATTTCCGCGACTCGTTTCCTACCAAAACTTTAACAAAATCGAACTGAAAAGGTGAGCGCTTGAAAAGAATTTTTCCAAAATAATGAATATATTTTTCAGATTTTCGGCCGCTAAGGCGCCCAAAAATGCATAACGAGGAGGTGACGGAAACTCATAATCAAGTTTCATTAGGCCTTACTAATCCATTTATTTAACTGCATCGAGACCAGAAATCCAAAGAATGGCCAACTAGCCCCGCTCTCCCGAACATGTGATCAGTTTTTTAGAGTACAGTATTATAAGTTGTTTAAAAAATTGAGGACTCTTTTCAAATTGTAATTCTACTAGCTTTGTAACTTGCATCAAGTGTATTATGCTTGGTGCTGAGAATAAAAATGCTATATGTGAAACCGGTATGGTCGTGATCTGCTTGTTCTAGAATGGTCACCACTCTGGGTAGCAATTAAGCACACGCTAGATCTGACTGATGCCCAAATTAGCTGCAATCTTGGCCATTGCATCCCACACCACCACACACTAAATTCCTTTTCCCAAAGATTCAGAAAATTGCTCTGAATCCTCGGTCAAACAACACGTCGATCTATTTCATTTAGTTCACCTCGTCCCATCGTGTTTAACGAACTGCTTCAAAATCAATGAGGTCCTCTGTTACCAAGTTTATTTGTAAACTGCTCGATTTTGTTTGACCGAAGCTAGCTGGCTCACGTGTTGTTGTACAGTAGTAGTTTTGTGATTCAAACAACGTTTTTAAAGTCGCTTATGGAAACGTTCATGGCTGACGCATCGTTGCTTGCATTGTTCATTTCGTCTTCATTATCGACCTACAGGGTAGACAGGTTAGGTGACTGAGCACGGGTGGTTGTTATTGTATCTTTATTTCTTCTTTTTTGGGGATGAAAGGTGGGGGGGGGGGGGAATGATAATAAGTAATCAAATAATCCCAGGGTAATGTTCTCATTATATGTTAATGCATTATCTGACAATTTGTTTTGACCAATGCTTAATTATTTTTAGATGAAGGTTTAGATATTCTTAGAGGAAATGTAACATTACTATGTTACTGGTATGGTCATTTCCCACAAGTCACCCCCAAGAAATTGCTCCT
>JZLH01S0621897.1:4372-18961 GCA_001188425.1 Eucidaris tribuloides | reverse complement strand
TCTCATGGCTGAAGCCAAATTACATGACCAAATTTACCACATGTCAAAATCGGGTCAAGGGTCAACGTTTGGACATATTCATGTGCGCGCACGCGCGTAATGACGGACGCGTACACCAGGGCTTTAGCCAGGATTTCAAAATTGGGTGTCCAAAAAAAATTAATGGGTGTCCAAAGGAAATATCCTAATGCGAAGTCTCATGGCCATGCGCGCGAAGCGCGCATCACGAGCGCGAAACGTGAAGTCCTTTCGGCCGGGGTCCAGTTCATGGGTGTTAGGTGCTCTCTGGTGCAATCTTAGCCTTATTTTTGAACATTTTTATTTAAAAATTCTGACCAATTGTTCATAGATAATTTGGGTTAAATGAATGGGTATAATTTTCAGAACTTTCACTCTCCAGTCAAACATACAAAATCTAGCTCATAAATCTTGTGACGTGTTATTAAAAGATTCCTTAAATCATAGAATTAGGTAACAAGAAATAATCAATTATGAATTGAAATATTTATTGTCAAAGTACTTTTACAATATTTTCATGTGTTCTTATCTCATTGAGAACAAAGACCCCAAATATTTATTTCCAAGAGGAAATAAATCTCTTTTTCATCATCAAATTGGCAGCATAAATTTCTTTATTTTCATCACAAATCAGTCAAACTTGATGTTTTGTGTAGCAATAATAAAATTTTTGGCATTTGGCAATCCTTTGCAATCTAAAAAGTTGCCAATTTGCACCTAAAATAGTGATCTTCAAAACTTGTATTTGTTGCCAATTATAGGATTCTCTTATTATTTTGCCTTAAAAAATCCCATGAGCCATTGCAACATATAACTGAAATATAAGGGCTCATTTTTGGCAGTATATTTTTCTCTTTCTTTTAGTACATAATTCAGAATTTTTAGAAAACATAATCAGAGTTATTTTACCAGACCACATTTTGATGTGGTCTTGTGCTCAATTAGGGGACCAAGTAGCATCTTAACCCTATATTAACTGGGGGGGGGTCAAATTGACCCCCCCCCCTCGACAAATTTCGCGACCACGCCACCGCGCAAAAATTTTTTCACCGCGTCGCTCGCCGAGTTTTTTACTTTTCAAGTCTTGCGCATCTATTGAGACCGTTTTCGCGAAAATCGGACATACCGTTACATCGCTGCGCGACTTTTAATACATGCATGTCAACCCCAAAATTGCTCAAAAACGTGATTTTGTGCTACAATCAATGGAGAATTAATGTTTTCAGCCATAAATCAGTGGAAATGGTATGATTATTTTTGCTATTTACTGAAGATTGAAATGAATTAATTCTTATGCTGTTTTATAATTGCAAAAGCTGTCCCCAACAAAGTTTCATCGAAAAAAACATAGAAAACAAAAGGTCGTTCTGGATCATTTAAATAAAAAAAGATTTTGAAAAATTTTAATTTAGTTAATAATTATTGAAAGATAATAAATTTAATAATTAGATTTTATATTTTATAGATTTAAATTTATTTTGATATTTTAGAAGAGCAATAAAAAAAAAAAACAAAGAAATACATAAGAAATTCAAACAAAACAAATAAAATACATAAGAAATTAATCTTATTCGGCAAATGTTTTGTAGATAATTGTTAGAAAATGTCAAAAGAATATTTTTCACCAAAATTAAACCATTCTATACTAAGCTATTGTAAGTGAGTTTATAGGCGAAACCAAAAATTTCATACACTATTAGCATAATTAATTACTTAAAAAATAAAAATTAATTTTTTGAAAATTTTACTATGGCAAGGTCGTGCAGTTTACATCCGCTCTAAGTGCGGCACGCGAAATTTTCGCAGCAGATCGCTGCGATCGCGGCCGAGAATCTTAGGGGGGTCAAATTGACCCCCCCCCGCCCCCCAGTAAAAAAACCCGTCTGAAATAGCCGCAGTTAAAAATAGGGTAAATGATATTATTCACCAACAGGCCTATAATATATTATTGTGTAGGCTTGTTTGCTTGTATTTTCTTTTGAATATAGCCACTCCAAATCTGTGCAAATTGGCAGTGGTGAACAAACCGTCGGAAAATTGGTGGTAAAACAAGAATAAAATATTATGCCTTCAGGTTTGATAATAGACAGGACTCGTTTGAGTAAATATTTATATCTAGTCCAAAATAACTCACAGGTAATATGTTGTGCATTCCTTGATGCAGTATACATTAAGAAAAACATTATATTTTTAGTGTCCAAAGTCCTCCGGTTTCAGGGTGACTTTAGCAAGTTGACCATTGAAAATATTACAATAGTAGCTCTAATTTGCAGGCACAAAATGTGGAAACTAACCGTAGGATGAATTATTATGAACAAAGGGTTGTGCATTTGTATTTCTGTACTTGTAAATGTTATCGTACGTGAGACTTAAAATGTATACACATTAATATTTGTTAACCTCTCTAATGATGTAAACGAACTCACATGACGCTGAACAAGTATAACGGTGCATAACAAAAAGAAGTAAATTTAATGAAATGACACACAAACGCACGCACACAAACACACACACACACACACACACACACACCCACCATGTCATCAAACTACCGCACTGCATGGTTGGAGAGGAACGTGCAAAATCGCTCATTCTAGCACGCGCATGTATACATATTACCGGGCCCAGCGGCCTGGTGCAGTGCTTGTGCAGTGCACGATGCCCGTGTTGGGTGGCCGATGCAAATCGTTCATTCATGTATATTTTAGAACGCGTATTTATACACATTACCGGGCCCTGCGGCGTGGTCTACCAGCCAGTTTGCAGTACAATGCAGTATAGTACCGTGCTATCGCTAGTTAGTGCAATTATGAAATTCGAAAGCATGGATCTTGAAGTACACACGGCCATATGTAAAATGTATACAAAATGGGTCGCGGAATAACAATAAGTTCATTTATTTTTTATGCGATGATAGAGATGTTTAAATGTCATCTTCTTGGAAAATATAGGCGTCTATAAAGAATAATGAGGGCGTCTTTTTGAAACATTTTCATCAGGGCGTCTTCTGGAGGAAAAGGGCGTCCATTGGATGCCTGGACGCCTCGCTGGCTAAAGCCTTGGCGTACGCGCGTGTCAAATCTTTAAAAAAAATCCCTCATTCCCCAAATTGCAGTTTGGATACATTGCATCATTTTGTTATCTTAATTGTCATAACATCGTCTAAGACGTCTTCAATGAAAATCAAATTTAGTCCATATCTGGTGACTGGAGTTACATGTAACTAAAGATGACGTGCGGATCACCTAATTCGTCTCAGTTACGAATTCAAATCTAGTCCTTTTTACTTTAATTTTAGTAAGAATGTCTTGTCAAGCATAATTACACATACTTACAAATGTTTATTCAGTAACAACTGAAAATCTTAATTTCAATTACATATTTCAAGTTTCAAGACATTGTACATATTTTATTACTACAGCTATCAACAAACATATTTGACCCAGCACTGGAAAGCTCTCTTTCCACAAATAAGAGGGAAAGTAATGTGCATGAGATGCACATGAAATGCATGAACACATTGCAACATGCCAACATCTTTGACACTCAGTCAGCATTATTATTTCTATTATTATTTTTTTTACTGTCTTTGCTTTATTAATAATGTTACTTCATATACACGTATCGGACAAACCCAGAGGCCCACAAAGAATTACGGGTTTGCATCTCAGTTTCTTTGCAATAGCATAAAATTGATGTAAAAACTAGTTTGCAAAATTTGCATTTTCGCTGGATCATGATTTCTTTAATTTCTAAAAAAATTTCAGCTGGTACATAAATCAAACATAGTCATTGTTATGTATTACACAAGTGGGGATTTGGCTCTTATATCAATCAATCACAATCACTGTAGAAGCATGGCTTCATCTTTTTCACCAGCCTATCATATTCACAATTACAGCATGCAAGTGTGGATCCCACTTGTACAACCACTTGTAGTTATTGTTATTGCTTGGAAATGTGAATTAGCCTTTACATCACCCAATCACAATCACTGCTATTACTCGGAATTGTAAAACAGCCTACACATGAACCAATCACATTTCCTGCTATAGCATACCTTCCACTCGTCAACTTTCTTGTTCAGCTCTACCATCACTTCATCGTCTCCTTGGATCTGGGACTGGAGCTTCTCGGACAATTCTTTGATCTGTTGAGAGATAAATAAACAAATTTATAAAAACAACCCAAATGGAAACAAATCACCTGTACAGTAACATCATGTTTGCATGATCTGTACATATATTTACTCTGTATTAGAACTTTGTATCACTTAATAAAGCTGCAGAAAAATAATGAATGAAATAGACCTTAATATAATGGTTCTTGACATTTAACCTGTGACCTCTAACCTCTCAAGCCTTAATAGCCTTACTACAAAAACAACATCACCATTGTACACTCACTGCTGTTGTTATTCCTGGAATATACAGAATAATGCAAAGTTCAGTGACCATTGATCTCTGACCTTTTAACATTTTTCTAACAAAAATGTTCTACTGCCCAGAACTTACATGTACCTTCTAGCAAATCCTTACACCACTAGCCACCCCTGATTGTACTTAACCATGGAATATGCCAGTTTATGCAAAATTACTTGACCTTTGACCTATTAATTCTTACCAAATTTTGTCCAAAGTCTAATCAGTTTATTGTTACCTCATGGGGCATAGATCTGCCCTGGCATGATCAAAATCCATCCAACGGGGGAGGTCTCTACAGATGTTTTAATCAAGCTTACAACAAACGCTAATGGATGTATTGCTTAAAAATACCTTTGCCCCAAAAAACACATTTCTGACCAGGATAGATGAAGAAAATATATAAGCAAATCTTCAATTTCTGAATTTATTTTCCTTTCATGGTCAACCAAGGGAAAATCATGTCTTTTCTCATTAACCCAAGGGTTAACAAATTACCTGGCCTTTGAGGACGTCATTTTCTTGCTTCAGGCGCTGCACTTTGGAGTCAGACTGACCGGAGAGTTTCTTCACTCTGGCGTACTCCTCCGCCACGCTGTCCATCTCCTTGGCAGCTTCTTCTACCTTCTTGGTGAGGTCTGCCACTTGACCCTGGAGCTGCTCGTTAGCGTCAGTCAAATTCTGAAGTAGAAACCACAATACATTACACAACATTAATTGAATAGATCCAATTCAATTGAAGTTATCATTTGCAATCACATTTATACCCTTCAAGAAGCTTCAAAAAAGTGTATAAATTTACAAATTATTAATTTGCCCTTTTTCTGTATGTACCCTTTATGAATATGACCTTGTCCCTTTCGATTAATACAGGTATTTTGGGCCCTGTATGATCTATACCTGGAGTTCCTCCAACTCAATTTTCATCTGTTGGTTCTTCTGTCTCAGCTTGTCATGGAACCTGTTAACTTTTTCTGTTTTCAGTCTTTTTTTCATGACTCACAAATGACTGCCCTTTTTCTGTATGTGCCCATTATAAAGATGGCACTGTTCCTTTTGATTTCTATTTTGTGCCCTATTTGTACTATACCTGGAGTTCCTCCAACAGGGTGTTTGTCTTTTGGTTCTGCTGTCTCAGTTGGTCATGGAACCTCTTAACATTTTGTGTTTTCACTCTTTTTTTTCATAGCTCAATATGTGCCCTTTATGGGGATGGCACTGTTTTGTTCAATTCTTATCTTTTGCCCTGTATGTTCTATACCTTGACTTCCTCCAGTTGTGTGTTAATCTCTCAGTTTTACTGTCTTACCTTGTCCTGGAACCTTTTAAACTTTTTGTTTTCACTCCTTTTTTATAGCCCACATAACTGCTCTTTTTCTGTATGTGCCCTTTACTATACCTGGAGTTCCTCCAGCTGTGTGTTCATCTCTCGATTCTTCTGTCTCAGTTTGTCCTGGTATTCAACGTCATCTCCTCGTCGCTGACGCAGACTCTCACGCTGGGATTCCATCTGGCGCTGATAGTCACGCAGGTCCTGGCGTAATGCATCATTCTGAGGAGAGTAACAATTTACAGGGTTTGTACACTTGGCAATTTTTATAATTTCCTGATTTTCCATGACTTTCCGAAGCAAAAAACTAAATATTCATGATTGTTTTTAAATCATGTAAAAATACAAAAAATATTTCCCTGACTTTTACCATCTGGAAAATATATTTTCAATTCCCGGACTTTCTGGAAATTTCCTTGGTAAATTTACCAAATGATAAACAAAAACAAGCAAATTGCGTGGTAAAGGGATTTTTGTGTGATTAGGAGGTTCAAAGTGTTTCCAGGATGAGCCAAATTTGTAAGTCTTTTGTTGTTGTTGACTTTTTTTAGTTTGTGTGTTTATTTTTTAGGTAGTTTCTTCTTTGTTCTTTATGTTTTTATTTTTAATCTATTTATTTATTTATTTATTTATTATTTTTTATTTATTTTTTTATTCATTTTTTTATTTATTTTTTTATTTTTTATTTTCTATTTTATTTCATTTCATTTTTGTATTATTATTATTATTATTATTTTTTTTATTTATTTATTTATTTATTTATTTTTTTAGTTTTTTTTTTTTTTTTGGGGGGGGGGGGGGTTTCGAGTGTTGCAAAAAGTTTCCACTTTTTACAGAGGTTTTGGAGTAGGAATCTGCCAATACAGCAAACAAGCAAAATTCACATCAAATGACAAGACTCATTTTGTGGGCCCATATTTGAAAGTTGTGTGGATTTCTGCAGTTGGGAAATAGTTTGGTAAGCTAAATAAGTGAGCTTTATCCTCAATTTACAGAAAATTTTGCCATTACTACTCATTAATCAACAAAGTCGGTATACCCGACAAAACTTACATCTCGTTTCAGGTCTCTCACTTCTTTCTCTGCTTCCTCTGCTCTGGTATGTAGCTGGTAAAAAACAACAACAAAAACAATATTTTTAAGTACTGAATCTTACTAGTACATCAACTATTGCAACATTATTTTCACTCAACCTACTCATCCAATTAGTTTACATTACTTTAACTGTCACTATTAGCCACTGGCTAACAATGCCCAGTTTTAAAAAATGTCAGCTACATGATCATCCATGCTCTAAGTGTCTTTGATAAGGTCTAAAAATGAACCCCTGACAAATTTAATGATGATTTAGTGCTTAAAAAAAAAGTGAAAATCTATGAGCACTCAAGTTGGCCGGATTCACCTGCACATTTCCTCCCATAGACTTTCTGTGTGTAGATCAAGGCTATTTTATACTCCACCACAGTGGAAATTGTTCATTCATGCATATCTTGCCAGTGGCAGCATAACTTTCCAAACTTTTGTATGCTAGGATTACTTGTCCATTTAAGCACTATTTCGTAGCTCAGATGTCAAAGTATGACAGTGTTTTAAATTGAAGCTTCACAATGTTAGCTTCTGTTTTTGAAGTGATAACTGTACTCACCCTTTCTCCATCTCCTCGTTCCTTCATCAACTCTCTCTCCTTCTCTTTCAGTTCTCGCTGCAAGAGATCACACTGACGGCTCAGCTCGTGGATTTCATTCTGAAGCTGCCGGATGTCGCGAGATCCTGACGCCCCGCCCATTCGCTATGGTAACAAATGAAGCCAAATTTGTAGGTCATAAAAAAATCAAAATTATGTCAGCATTTGATAGGACAAAATAGTGTTTTTCACACTGCACACAAGAATGTAATCAATATACTCACAAATCACAAATTTTCATGAGCATTTAACCTCCAAAAATTTCATGAGCCAAGATTCACTAAAATATGTCAACCCATCCCACAATACACATCCAATTGCTTAAACTCATGGAAACCTGACCAATGCCAGTAAATGTAGAAACTGGTTGTAAGATATTTGTAGAGTCACGTTTTACCTGGAGTCTTTTATTTTCCTCTTCGAGTTCTCTGATCTGATCCAGTAGACCTTGTTCTGTAATAAAGACAAAAACAAAAAAAACATTTACAGTGAGTTGAATAATGAACAAGTATTTCTTAATATGATTTTTAGGATAGTAGGATGTACGATACCACCAAAGATAGCCCATGAGCATATACATGTAGCTGTCATTTTGCTCCATTTAACGTTTCACAGTCCTAATTTTCATGAAAATTGCATTTCCTGGCTATAGACTATATGATTTTAACCTATTTCTTTGTTGATCTCAATTCTTGAAGTGCAAATCAAGTGTATAATCATTAACTTTTGTGTTCTAGGGTGTTTATTTGTCCATTCAAACACTGTCAGATATGTCAGATAGCAAAGTGCGACAATTTTTTAAACGGGTCTTCCACAGTGTTACATGTATGTAGTGTCTTTAAGGGAAGGGATTTCAGCAGTGTTGTAACCAAGACTGGCCTCAAGGCCAATTTCTGATGGCCTTAGTCTGGGGCTCGGTCCAAGCCACTTGTACAAACCCTATGGAAAGGTTGTGTTTTGGGTTGGCCTCGGTCTCAGAACCTGTGGTCTCGGATACAACACTAGAGATAAGGACCTACCATTGATGACTCTTTCCTTCCCCTGGGCTCAAGGGAAGGGATTGTTTGTATTGTTGTATTTGGGACTGGCCTCGAGGCCTCTTTCTGATGGCCTTGGTCTCGGTCTCGGTCTGAGCCACGTGTACAAACCCTATGGAAAGGTTGTATTTTAGGTCAGCCTTGGGTCTCGGAACCTGAGGATACAATACTAGGGTTAAGGACCTACCATTGATAACACCTTCCTTCCCCTGGGCTCAAGGGAAGGGATTTTTCTGTAGTGTTGTATTTGAGACCAACCTCAAGGCCAAATTTTGGTGGTTTCGGTCTCGGTCTCGGTCCCAGCCACACATACAAACCCTATGGAAAGTTTGTGTTTAGGTGCCGCCTCAGTCTCGGAACCTGTGGTCTCGCATACAATACTACAGGGATGGAGTTGAGGCCGACAGTTCCGAGTCACGAGGCCACTGGAAAAATATTGTTCCCATAGACTTTCTACATGTGACTCGATCCGAGGCCAAAGCCAGGGCCAGCAAAATGTGGTCTCGAGGCTGGCCTCTACTCCATCTCTGCAACACTAGGTATAAGGACCTACCATTGATAACTCCTTCCTTCCCCTGAGCTGTGGCCAGCTGCTCCAGTTCCTCCAGGGCCACGTTGGCTTGAGCTGACTTGATGAGCATGATGGCCCGGGTCACATCAAACAGCTGCTGCCATTGGTCTTCATCGCTGGCATTGGGTTTATCAACCTGAAAAAAGGACCAATCACATGATGCATTTTATGTATTGTAAACTTGCAATTCATCAACATCGTGTAAGGTACCGCCACCATTTTAAAGGTATTGGCTAACATTTACCACAGTCAAAAAAATCTGAGCCGCATGATTCCCTATGCTACCAGTGTCTTTGATGAGGTCTAAAAATGAAGCCCTGAAAAAATTGTATTTCAAAATGATTATTTAGTGCTTTAAAAAAGTGAAAATCGTAAGTTGACAAGATTCACTTGCCCATTTCCTCCCATAGACTTACTGTGTGTACACCTAGGTTAAAGGCAAGGTTCACCGTGACATTAAGTGGATTTTAATTAAAGCAGAACATTGAGAGAAACATATTAATGGAAGTTTGGCGAAAATCCACCAAAGAATAGCGGAGTTATGAGGTTTCAAAGTTTTAAATTTGTGACGTCACATGCGAGCAGCTCCCAATATGTCATGTGATACAAAGTCTATAAAAGTGCTCTTTTCTCCGAAATTTGAAAATGATTTCACCTGTGCTTTCAATATATTATCAGAAACATTATTTCATACATGCTTCTATAAAAAAAGAAACCATTCAATTATCATGAACCATTACAAAATGGCAATTTATGGATTTTTTATTACATGACATATTGGGAGCTGCTCGTATGTGACGTCATAACTTTAAAACTTTGAAACCTCATAACTTTGTTATTATTTGGTGGATTTTCGCCAAACTTTCATTAATATGTTTCTCTCATTGTTGTGCTTTTATTAAAACCAACTTGATGTCAGGGTGAACCTTGCCTTTAATAAAACTCGCCCCGAGTTTTATTGTTTATTCATGTATAACTTGCCATTGGCAGTGTAACTTTCCAAACTTTTGTATTGTAGGGTGTTTATTTGTCCATTTGAACACTACTATGTAGCTCAGATATCAAAGTTTGACAATTTTTTAAATTTAAGCTTCACAATGTTAGCCTATCACTTTAATCCTTTTCACAAAGCAAAATACAATATTTAAAAGTATTGTCCTAAACTTTGAACCTCAATCCCTAATGGCCATTAAATTACACTGTAAGATGTCAAATAATTGAATCATTCTGTTTTTAAGTGTACCTTCCTTTTTTCCTTTTTTTCGTTTGTATTATATGTGTGTTTTTACACACGGGTCTTATGGGGTATAGACAATAGAATACCTACACATGCTCTTTAACCAACAGTCTTGTGGTGGTACAAGGTAAATGTTGAGGTAAAGAAGCGCGATAGGCTTGAGAACAATAAGAGATACACCACAGATCAATGGGTGTGAGATTGTGTGTTTTCTTAATGTGTTTCCGTATGTGTTCATTTATTTCACAATCATCAGATATCGTTTACTATGTTACTATTGCCCCCTTTCTCAACCAGAGCTCTATAGCCGAAGGTCCTGCACAGTATTACAACCATATCCAGATCCAGGTTACAGTCTGATAGACCAAGGGTCCAATGGGCCGATTATCGAAAAGGATCTGAAAGCCCGACTATCAAATGGGTCCGATAGACCCATTGACAAAAAGGGTACCAAATAGACCATAGACAATCACTCTATCGGATTCTTTTCGATAATCAGTCTATCAGACCCTTTCCACAAATTGATCTACTGGACCCTCACCATTAATGGGCAATTGTTTTATCAGACCCTCGGTCTATAGGACACTCAGTCTGTAGGGTTTCCCTCTCCCAGATTCAAATCAAGTTCAAATTCAAATTTTTGTATTCATTCACCATAAAAACATAATATATGGTGGTACAGTCAAAAATGTGACATAAAACAAAATTGAGGTACATGATTGACAAAGTCACATCAGGGTTTGACACTAGCACTTGCCCGCTTGTCCGGAGCAAATGAAATTTAATGTGGGGCAAGTAAAAACTCAAAATGTTATGATTCAACTTCATAAATCACACCTTTTGTAAGGTTCACCAGAATTAAATTAATGTACAATGCTATAAAAAGCCTTATTGTTTAAATCTAGTGAGAAATCATTTTTGATGTTTTTGTGTTTATTATTGGGCAAGTAAAAATCTGAAAGGGATAATTTCACTTGTCCGAAGGGCAAGCAGGAAAAAAAGTTAAGTGTGGAACCCTGGTAACATAATAAACATTAAAGAAAAAAAAAACATTTGCACGAAAGCCATTAAGACTGATCCAGATGTATACAGGATATGCTTACCTCTGCCAGCATTTCAAAGAGGTCATCGGCCTGATCATCAGACATTTCGGTGCTTTCCACCCCCATGATTTGGTCCCAGTCAATGGGAGCCATCTTGATAGGCTGTTTTTACACAGTTTAGTTCAAAGCGCTTCCTGAGACAAAATGGAGATTTTCAGTATTTAAGCAGTTTAGCTAATAACAATTTGTGAAGCCAGAAAGATTTAATTCAAATTACAGTCAGATCTTCAGCTGATTTGCTTCACCATGTCTACTGGTACTATACTTAGCTAAGAATGCTGTTGTTAGTGATTTGATGTACCACACGCTACCCCGGGGTACAATAGTACCACATTGTGTAGCGCCCTCTTGTCTACATAAAAATTATTTTCTGGATGATGCCGAGGCTGCACCAGTGCACAATGGAAAGACATAAACTGACAAGCAGTGGGGTGAAAATGAGGCTGAAGTTCTTTTTTATGCCTTTTAGTGTTGTATATTATCTTAAAAAAACATTGTTCACAGTCAACAAGAGTTTTCAAACATTTTGTAGCACACTGAAAACATAACTTTTCAGTTTTGTAACCCAGGGTAGACCTACTGTGCTGAAAAACAAATAAATATTTCAACAAAATGGTAGATTCCTATTTGGTACCTCAGGGTACAGTACCATTATGGCATTTGCCTAACATGCCCCAAGTAGAACTAGACTTCTATAGGGTGGTACAGAGCAAAAGACATGGGCAGAAACCTGGATTCAGGGGGGGGGGGGTATCCCCCACAAATTGATAGGCAGGGGATGCAATATCAAATGCCCCCACCCCTTGATTTTGGTCTTTTACTAAATCCTGGGACTATGCTGTTTGGCTTGCTGCTGATTGGGAGGGAAAATTTTTAATTAGCAGGCACAAATGCCCTTACCCCCCGGCCCCTCCTCCTCCCCCCTCCCTCCAAGTTTGGCAGGGTCCCAGTTAGCGCCGTGCTTGCAGGGGTGGGCAGGTGGGCCTTGGCGTCAGTCGTCCCCCTGCCCCCGCTTGTCTTTGTCGGATTCTGTTTGCTTGAGTGTTTGCATGATGTTTGGAAAGCGAAAATGTATGTCTCCATCGTCGGCCCCAGTCCTGTCTGCCCCCACTTGCTGGATGCTGTTTGACCCGTTGACAGGGTTCCCCCCCCCCAACACTAAGTTACAGGCCCAAGCAAAAATATTTGTCTAGATCTGTTAGTTAGATCTAACGTTAGACTTTAGATCGTTAGATCTACTTTGTCATTGACATGTGTTCAAGCAAAAGAAGGGGGAAATATCAAGAAAAATGATGGCGCCCCCTCCCCCACCCCCACCCTGCATGCTTTGAGAGCAATTTCCGCCCATGGCAAAAGATAACAATCACACACTAAGTAAGTTACACACACAGGCGCAAGATTGGCGGAGTCAACTCAGCAGGCCGAGCCCACGGCCCGCCACGCGCCACACATGCTGGCACAACTCTAGATGGGTGTCTGAATGCCTATCACATTTTCTTGCGCTACGTGTTATACTATGTTCAATGCAATCCCATTAGCTGTGTGCACACAAGTTCAAAAATGTCATTTTTGTCGTCAAATCTCACTTTTTCAACGTTTAGAAGTTTACCTGGTAAAGTGGCATTGAATTTGGTTATCAATTAAAGCTTATCATTTGCCCATCTTTTCCCAAAAGGAGCTTTGGGATATTAATGGACGGGTTCACACGAGAAAACAAAACAACCTTCTCTCCCAATATTCCACAGTATTGGCTGATCAAAGATGAGTCCAGTATACAATGAAAATATTTCAAACATGCGGGAATCCTCCTGTACACTTTTTTTTCTCATATCCAACAGGATAAACCCCCGCCAGCCTCTCAAAGTACCCTTGCCCTTCATTGTGGTGTTAGCCAATGAAGCTATGGCCAGTTGTGAACGGTCCGTGTGTGCTACTTTCTGGTGCTGATCCAAGCGAACATGCCAAGAAAAAAGACCTAAATTTATCTGGACGACTTTGATAGAACATTGCGACAGCTTCCCAATTTGAAAGCATGCCTTACTCAGCTACATGTTTAACTACAAAATGAAACAAATAAATCTGAAAGGTCAAAAAATTGTGAAAAATTGAAAAATCTTTCAGACACCCTACTCTAGACTATACTTTTGTGCACAAATGAAAAGGGGTTGTTTTCATGCAGTCGTGGCACAAGAATGTGCTCTGAGATTCACCTTTCTGAACAAAATTATACTGAAATATTGCTCAAAAATGGATAGTTTACCAATGACCTCAACAGATAAATTGAAAATGAAGGACTCATCGCTTCAACATTTTCATTTTTTAATTTTCTAAAATTTCTGCCCTGTGTCCTGAACAAAATTTTGTCCCGTTTTGGCGGGACAGAATCTTTCAATTCACACGGTGCAAACTTTGTTCGTTTTTTCCAGTGTTGGGCGTATGTGGTCCATATAGGACCACATACATAGTAGGTGTGCCACGCGCCGCCACGCCTGGCCTACCAGCCGGGAAGCAGCGTCCCTTACCCGTTATCGTATTGCAGCTAGCTGCGGCTGCGCTACGGCTACGGTACGTGCTATCGGCAGATCGGCGGGTTATTCATCATGTATTGAAAATTGGCGGCATTAAAAATAGCGCGAGCCTTGTAAATATATAGTATACACATACCTTGTGCCACAGAAATGACCTAATTATAATCAGATTTAATAAATCAGAATTATTCCAGTATCCGATAAACTTACTACTTCAAACACAGTACAAAATAATAGAAATCCCGAAGCACAAAAATTCTGTATCTGCGCTGCCATCTTGATGAGCGTCCATCACAACATGTACATTAATCAACGGTGAGGGCGCGCGCGTTTCGCTGTCGAGATTAATTTTCCGAATTCAGTGAAAAAACGCCTAATTCGCATTTATTTTTATATTATATTTTTAATCAATAGTATTCTTCTTCTTACTATCTTTTTTAATTATGGTGGATTTCATTACTACTACTACTACTACTACTACTACTACTACTACTACTACTACTACTACTACTGCTGCTACTACTACTACTACTACTACTACTACTACTACTGCTACTACCACTACTACTACTACTACTGGCTGCTACTACTACTACTACTACTACTACTACTACTACTACTACTACTACTACTACTACTACTGCTGCTACTACTACTACT
>JZLH01S0621889.1:8286-23175 GCA_001188425.1 Eucidaris tribuloides | reverse complement strand
TAATGACAGCAAACATGCACATACACAGATGTGGTTTTCTCTGTATGTATGTCGGCAATGTTTAAGTGTTTGCGATGGAGATTGAATGTGTACTTTATTTTCATGCATGAAGGCATTGAATGAGGATGAAAAGAAAACAGTTTCGAATAAAACGAGTGACTTGTGGTTTGATCAGCGAAAACAACAAATGTCACTTGAGAAGCCAGGGGGAATCGATAAGAATGCACAAGCGTTTTGTCCACATTACTCTTGTGCGTTTTTAGTTTCATGTGATATTATGTAATTCTGTTTTTAACAGGAATTTTGATATTTCCCAAACGTACAACTTGTAAGCAATTGACTTTAAGGCTATAAATTCAAGCTTTGAATTGCTAAATGTAATTTCTCGAAAAACAACTTCTAGTCAACATAATTCAGAAAATAACACAAACACATGTATTACTTACTTAAATTAATCTTTTTTTAAGTTAAACGTTTACTTTACTTTTTTATCACAGTGGTTCCAAATAGTGGCGTAAATAGAGGGGGTATGGGGTGTATCCGCCCCCCCCCCCCCAATTCATGCACGAAGTCGGCAAATTCATGCATCCAGTCGGCAAATTGGCAACCATTCGGGCTAAAAAAAATGGCAGGCATATGTTTTTCGTCAACCCTGCACCACTCCCCGCCCCCCCCCCCTCCCCGATTTAAAATGGTCTGCGCCCCCGGGTTCCAAATTGCATTACAAATTTTACACGTTTGTAATAAGCTTGTAAAAGCGTTTTAGGCTACAAACCTGTAAAAAGGAAACGAAAACCCTTTTAAAGACAAACGTAAAATCAGGCTATTTATTTTTTAAACCGTTTTGTTTCCCGCGAACTATTATGATTATGGTGTACGCTTCTTTTCTAGAGAATATAAGAATTGGATATATAGATATTAACCCACTTCCTACCAGAAATTGCAAACAAGTAAATGCATTTATGGCCCCTAAAAGTTAATCTTCGGTGATATTGCACCATTTATCCGACTTTGGATGAGTTAATGCTAACATAAATTATTTTCAAATCTATCTCCCTCTTTGAAGCGCGGGTAAAAGCACGACTGAGTAAAACTAGCAATTAACACGCACGCACGTTTGCAGTTACTGTCCGGAGTAATGGTAAGTAATCACCACCTCGGATGGTGCAATAAATGACACAAAATGGACAAGTTAAAAACAAACACGGACAGGAAATAGGCCGAAACTGAGAGTAAAATGGCTTGATTTGAAGCAATAAAGAGCAGTGATGAATTAATGCGTTTTCTATGTGCTCGGTAGTCGGCCGCCTGACGGAAAATAGGGCGCGAAACAGAGAAAGTTATCCATCAGTGTGACAGCGTAATTTGTCTCGGCCAAAAACATCCGGTAAAACTAAACAAATGAACTAACATATCTCGTGTGAACGGAAATAGCTCCATTTTCTGTAAATTATAAGATAAAACGTCAAAAGAAACACAGTGGACATCTTTTAGTCGGATATTTCGCTACGTCATACCCTGTCGTGAATCTAATTAGGCGTTTATATCGAGAACCGCAGCCACAGTCATGTGTCTTGTTAATCTCGTCAAAATTAATATTTCTTATTTCTAATATCCCATATTTGTATTTGTATTTGTCTTTGCATTTTTAATTGTATATTTGTTTTTGTTGGTTTGTGTGTGTGTGTGTGTGATGGTGTGTGTGTGTGTGTGTGTGTTGTGTGTTGTTGTGTGTGTGTGTGGTAGGTGTGTGTTTGTGCGTGTTTGTGGTGTGTGTGTGTGGTTGTGTGTGTGTTGGGCGGTGTGTGTGTGTGTGTGTGTGTGGGTTGTAAAAATCATAGCTAACTTCGGCCATCATGGCCACGAAATGAGATTAATAACTTTGTTTTATCTATCTATGCCTCTGATGCTAGTTAATAAATAGTGACATTAAAACGTATTTTAAAAAAGGCTATTAGAATGTATTCAGAACATGCTCTAATGCATTTCTGAAAGTCTTTATTTTAACAATATTTCGGAAGCATTCCACCAGTGCAACGCACGTGGCCGCAATAATCGCTATAATCTGCTCATCGGAACGGATTTACGCTTATATGACGGAATTTCATATCGAATGGTTCGCGTGTAAGAGGAAAATTTTACATGAGCTCATTCAGACGGTTTTGTCACACATTCACCAGCGGTGACCTACATTTTGGGGATTTGCTTTATAAGATGCCAGATTTGGATGAGCAAGCTCATAGCTACCCCCAGCCCCAAGTGTCAAGTGTAACAGATATATGGAGTTTGTACAGTATATATCCTCTTGAAAATAGATCCGAAGCATTTGATCGTCATTACTTTAATATCCAGGGGAAATGTGAAAGTGGATTGATGCCTAATATTTGGTCTGTCAGGGTTGAAGGAAAGTACCAAATAAGGACTTGACCTACTTTAAATGTAATCTTCAGAAATGAACCTGAGAATTTGGGATGTTAGTCAATATGATGTAAGTTTAGTAATACGTCTAACAGTTAACATCCGGGGTGGGCATGGAGAGATTGCCTCCTCACACTTTCGATTGTTATATTTGTCGGAAGAAGGTATGCATCCGTAAAACTTGAGAGTCATTCGCCATTTGCTTCCCTCACGTATTCTGTCAACAGGCAGAAAGCGAGAAACTTTCTTCTGAAAGGCATTAAATCTTTTTTTTACCAAATAAGTTGTTTACATCAGTAATTCAACTCGCCATTTTTGTTTACCCCCGGCGTTTACCTTGCAAAAAAAATCACTGTTCTTGTATGTATTCACTTCTATACCTTTGAATCATCACGTATTGTATTTATCAATAAGCCTGTATGATTCTTTTTCTTTATTTTGCATGAAAAAATTAGGGGACGTCGTCCCCAAAATTAGGGGACGTCTTCCCCTAATTTTTTCATGCAAAATAAAGAAACGATAATACTTGTCATCCCTCACCCGGTCCCTCACCTGATATTGTGGGAGGAAGCATCCCCACCCCACCCCCATGTACGCCCCTGCTTAAGACCCAGGACTTTCACTCCCCGGACCTTCAGTCAAGTCGGATGTCATTGTATGAATTACTGATGAATGCATGGACCATAAAAATCAAGAATTGCCACTAATTGTAAGATTCAAATCATTTCATTTCATTCCATTCCATTTATTTATTTCAACACGGAAAGACCCATTCAGCATTATATATAGACTGTTTTTCAATTGGTCCGTGAACAAAACAATGGAATACATACATTAAGAAAATACAATGTGTTACTATACAGTGCGTCCCAGAAAAAACAGAACCCTGAAACAAAGACTTATTGTGCGGAAGCAATGAGGCGTATAATTGCAAAAATAAATTTAAAATAAACTTTGACTTATACTCTTTTAAATGATACATTAATGAAACTTATTCATGCATGTATCTCTGAGTACCATGACTTTAAAAATTTAAAGTGAAAAACCATTTGTTACGAGCTAGTCTGACTGCCAGACCATTAGTCTGGAATCAACAGCCAAATCTGTCTTCAGTATATCCACGGATGGCCCCTGCTTCGCAGGGGAGGTCTGAAATTCAGACTAGTTACGAGCATAAGTCAAAGTTTATTGTGAACTTATTTCTACAATCATAATGCCCCATTGTTTCCGCACAATAAGCCTTTGTTTTAGGTTCCGTTTTTTCTGGGACGCACTGTATAATTATAAGATAATAAGTACATTAGGAAAATAATTATCATGTAAAAATATGAATATTACAGTGATTAACTAGTGAAATTATATTAAACACGATAAGAAAATATATGAGGAAAAATTGCCCCACCCCCCCCCCCCCCCATCCACGCAGCGATTTTGTTGTTTGTTGTTGTTGTAAACCGAAAAGATGCATTACAATGACTTGTAAAGTCGGGAGAAACTTGAATTATTATTTAACAAAAATGGTTACTTCTGAGGTGCAATTTAAAGCACTAATTTATTAGTTTCATTTTCATCGACTTCATATTCCAAATCTTAACTATAGAAAAGACTTTTTCGCATGCAGTTAGTTCTCACCCTATAGTAATAAAAAAAGCCGTCATTTCAAGGGAATCAAATAAAATGCACCTCTAGCTTTAAGTGTACTAGGAAACATTGTGGCATTTCCTGCCAGTAACTAAATATAAAAATGCCCGTCTCATGAGCAAATAGGGATTGTAACTTTATAAACCTGATCGGTTAAATTTCCTGTATGATTGCAACGTGTTTGTCTTATATTCATAAACAAACGAAACCAAATATCAGAATCCGATGATTCCATGAAAAAACATTTTCATATCATTTCAGTGGAAACAAAAACATTTCTACGAAACGAAGTCGAGAAGATAAAGCTGTCACGCATTAACTTTATCACTTATTTCCTTCGATTCTCAAAATCGATATTTCGTGCATTCCCGCTCGATTTATTCCATCCTAGGACGAATAATTCCATCACTTTCGGTGTTCTTTTCAGAACAGAATATGTATCGAGCGAGGTGTGTGTAGGCGAGGCAAGGAGTAAAGCCTTAAATGGCAATTCCAAGCCGACAGCAAGTTGTTTTCAATAGAAGCAGAAAAATCAGCAAAACACTTTTGTGAAAGTTTGAGAAAATGGGAGAAAAGTGGGACAAAATATTTTGAATGTTAAAATCGTACGATTGTTACAAGTTGGTAACACTGCGTGGTTCTGTCCGGCAACCCTCCATTTGGTTTATACACAAAATGTCATTTTGTGTATATAGTGTAGTGTGCTATGTCCGATATTTGGGTCCAGCTGGATTTTCGTGCCAAAGTTGATTTTATCGGCCAACTTTGTCAACTTTGTCAATTTTGAATTTCAAAATGGCCGCCATTTTGAACGTATTTTCATACTAACAGTATTTTTCCACATTACAAAAAGTCAAGGGACATCTTCCATAGGCAGAGTACGATTTGAAATAGCACTAATCTGAGCGCTAGGCAGGTATAGGGCTAATACACGCAAGCTCTACTTTACGAGCCGAAAGCTGCTCAGTGATGTAACAGGAAGTAAAAGTAACTGGTTAGAATGAAAATCTAGTTCGTACACTTGGTGTAGATGCCAAAATTGTACATTTTTGTGAAAATTTTACATAGGTACCTTTTGAGTTGAAAATTAGGTGTTTTTCTCTTCGGGAATCGGTGCGCCGTAAAAGACACAAAATTTCGTGTGTTATATGAATGGCGCGTGACGGTGAGCAGGCAGGAAAAAGTCTTGTCGGAAGGGCCTACTTTGAGACGTAAAAGGACCATTATTCTCTTCGTAAAATCAAAAAGTAACTCATGCAAATGAATACATAGATACTAATGAATGTTCATATCAAATATCTAGCAAATTTTAAAAAATTTTCCCATAGGTACCTATGCCATATTCATAAACCGCCTCCTTAGACGGAATCTGCTTTCAGTAATCTCTTTTTAACGCGTGATCACTTCGGGATACAGCATTCCGATTGGCTTATAGTTTTTCGGGCGGTGCAGTCACCGCGTGATAATATCATTAATATTCATGAGTTTTAAATACCTTAGCGGGCCAGCGCGCGCTGATTGAAAAACACATGTATGGACGCATCCAAATTATGTCAGGTCCACGCGCACCCTCATGTTCTAATAACACTTAAAATTGTTGTTATTAAATTGTTATTCCTAGCAGATTAGACAAGAGAGTTAATAAATGTAAGCATTAACGCATTCATTCATTAATTTATTTATTCATTCATTTATTGTTATGTCCATTAAGCTCACTTCTTTTAAAGTCTCCCCTCCTCATATCATGGGCGCGTTTTTGTTATTTTTTCGGTCGCGCGCGTGCAAGCGAGCGGCGTTGTTAATCTGTAACGTCAGGCGGCGGACTCGTTGGGGAAAATCCCTACCGTATGGGATTTTAGCAACCGTAGGGAGAAGGGAACCCTACAGGGAAAATGACCATCCGGAGGGGAAATCGAAAGTATGTATTTTTGATGATTTGTAGGACTATCGACGAAAACCATTACCTACCCATGCCGCATTATCGAGGTGATCACAATGTTAACTTTCTCAATTAAAATAAATCTCTTGCAATTTACTAAGCTTATTTTGTAGAGGTAAACGTACCTTCGTACAGCAAAAGTGGACTTTTTGTATTGGCCTATCGTGGCGTAGGGGAAAAGTAGTTTTCGTAGGAAAAAAAAAACGCATGCGGCGTAGGGGAAAATTACAATTTTAATTTGACTGACAGCCGGTGAACGTAGTACGTACGTACCCCGTCGTTTATCCGTAACAGGAATTTGTTGTAAGGGAAAGGAGGGCATGTTAATCCAACCTATGGCTTTCGCATAAAATTAAGATCAAATTTCAAACTGGTAAGTTTTCATTTCTTTTTTTATTTCGTAGTTCTCTAGTCGATTAACACGAGATTTTGAAGCCTGGCTGTATAGTGTAGGCCTATTGAATTCACATTGCTCTACTGGCTACGTGCCACTTGTACTGTAGTGTAGATCTACCCTAACCTAGCCAGGCTAACGTTAGGCTAGGTCCAATAACCTCATCAAGATTAGAAACTAACCTTCTAGTTTGATTCGATGTAGGCCTACTTCATTTGAAAGAAATTCAAAGGTACAGCTATTTCCACATACTGTTGGGTTCCTTTTCTCTATTTTTTTTTTTCAGTATTGGGACATGAGAAATCTAACGTTAGTTAGGGGTCCAATAACCTCATCAATCAAGATTAGAACTAACCTTCTAACGTTAGTTTGATTTGATGTAGATCTACTTCATTTGAAAGAACTATGCAAGGCATACACTTATTGCTGTCTTGTACAGTTATTTCCACACACTGTTGAGTTCCTTTCCTCCATTTTTCAATATTGGCACATGAGAAATCTTACGTTATCAGCTCACATTGCACATGCACGAGTTTTATCATGCGTATACTGCGCGTACAATGTTTTTTTTTTTAATCGCTCAAGCTCAGCAGCTAGCTAGCTATAGCTAGCTAGCATAGCGCTAGCTCAGCTCAGCTCCCCGGCCGCGGCCGCGCCGGGTGCGCCCAGTAGAGTCGAACGCGCGCTAGCTATTATGCATAATGCATGAACAGGACAACGATAGGGCGCTGATTGGCTGATATTTTTTGACCTGTGTTTATATGCTAGTGGGGTCAACGCGTGACAGGTTAATGAATATTCAATAGTCGCTTTCATCAACGGGCTGTTATTGGTTGTATGTTAATTGCAGTATGACATCATACCTCATTAAGGTTTTGTCCGCCCTCGCGTGTACACTTTTTGTAATGCCCCCGCTAGATACGCCACTGGGTGGGGGGGGGGGGTAGGGGGTGCAGCTACGTGTTGCAATACTTTCTTTCATTCATTGCATTCTTTCTTTCTTTCTAGTCATGATACCGATGCAATACTCCAGCCCGGGACTCCATCAGCTCAGGCTCCCTCCAATCAATTTGCGGAGAGACAAAAACAATGAGTGAATGCGGAATGAATGAATGAATGAATGAATGAATGAATGAATGAATGAATGAATGAATGAATGAATGAATGAATAAATGACTAACTAACTAACTAACTAACTAACTAACTAACTAACTAACTAACTAACGAACTGACTAACTATAACTAACAAATAAATAAATGTTGATCGCTCTCTGATTGAATTATAAATAATGCCTATAATCAACTAATACGGAAAAAAGTAATTTAAATTTAGCCCCTGAGTTACTTCAGAGCAACTAGATATTATCACATATTATCATATTTTTTTCCATCTAGAAACACGACCCTGGCTTTCAGACCCTACACAATAAATATAAAGGGTGGAGGGCCTAGAATACTTTGGGACCCGAAGAAAACAACTTTTACAAGGCGCGTTTGTTTCCTCCGGCCCCCAAAGTAACAGCCCCCCTTTTTTTCACCAAGCTGAGCAGACCTCTAGAGCAAGATTTTGGGAGTCTCGCATTTCGAAATGTTTGATACTACTAGTAAGACGGTATCAAATATGAACCTTATTTATGCGAAATGTCGTGACAAATAAGTTTCATAGAAATGGAGGAAGGATCCTGGAAGCCAGGTGCTGATGGCAAAGTAAGTTTATCTCACATTTTGTGGAAATTCAGAAAGTTAGTGACCGAAGAGAAAGCCCAGAGCCGTTGCTGTGATAGTAGTACTACAGTCCGACGTATTGCTTTTGGTGTCGTGTAGTATCTGATTTGTTTACGAACTGCAATTGCAAGTCGAGTGTATCTTGTATTGGTGTGCCGAACAGTTTGTTGTTTGGGTGTTCATTTCAGAATCAAAATCATATATTTATGTGGAAAATATGATTTAGGTGTTTAGATTATTAGTGAAAAATAGAAAGATAACCTGCTGCTACCATGATTCACACATGGGGATAGCTCCATACTTGTACAAAGTAATGGATGGCCTAGGCCCTAGACCGAAAAAAAATACGGGTCGACTGTATCGGGTCGAGATATGTATCCGTCACTGAGACTACGTCTGGCTACAGCGGATCTTCTTCCTTATGAAAGGATCCGAAGTAATCCCATCGCGGTTAAGACGGGGCGACTGTATATGGGACTAGTCAAAAAAATTATGCCTATTTTAGATCGTGTAGACTTTGAGACATGAAATCACATTTATATAAATGACATGCCACCATAAAATAAAGAACGAAAAATAGATGGAATACCCACTGTAAAACACATGCCAATACCTAGCCCTGAACTCAGAAATAAAAATCAAAAGCTCAGAGGGCCAATTCGACGTAACCATCGACTGTCTTGTTTACTAGTACTGCAACTCCGCATGTTATGCTATGCTCCTGATTGGCCGACAAATTGATGAATGAAATGTTAATAACTTCACGAACGTGATTGCACGCTGTTCATCACGCGTGAAGGATTCAGTTTTCAATCATCGGCGAATGAAATCGCATGTACCTGCTTGTGTATTTCTTCGCGAAATAAGAGGTACTCCTCAATCAAACTTCTTTCAAGTAGTGAAGCTGGTAAGCCCATCGCAATTGTTGAGATTATCAAAAGTTAGTATATGATGTATGATATTGTGAGAAGATTTTGCTAAAGATCATTATTTTATGTTGATAAATCGCTGTCCGGGTGAGGTACGTCACCCGAAAATACGATACGGGACAGCTGATTAAACGCGTCTTTGCGAGAGCAGCTACGGTAAAAAAGATTGGACAAGGATTCCATCCGTGTCGCAACAGCCCTCGGAAAGAACAGAACATTGTTAAAAACTGCTGTCGAACGGAGCCGGATTTTTTCATCTACTGGATGGCCTAGTTTTGCAGGTTTTTAGCACAACTGAAAATGCTCTGAAAATTCTCACCTTTATTACAATACTCTACTGAGAATAATGTTCTTGATATGGCTAGTCCTATAATCTGTTAAAACATTATATGTTACATGAAAATTAAGGACTCAACATTTCAGAACTGTTTTATAATTTTATCTGAAGCATACTGGCAGGTACCAGCCTGTTAAATTTTGAAATGCAATTTATAAAGTGCGTCTTGCATTTCAAACTTACAAAACTCAGAGCGCACAGCCACGGACCGGGCAGTTTTAGATCGTCAGTTGGATATAGACAGTATGTGTGCAGAGCGGTGTCAGTGCAGCCGTGTGACGCAACTGCAGGATGTGCAGTGGGGGTGGCGAGGGCTGTCAGGTGCAAAAACTTGTGTTCGTTTTTTTGCCCAGTAAAAGATGGTCGTATTGTGTCATAATAGCTCATGCTAGGAAACGGCAATAACAACAGACACAACTCTATACTGTAAGAAGTTTTGTAAAGACTGATTCAAAAAGACATTGTTCTGTGCCATACCTGCATAAGAAAGGTCATCCATTACTTTGTACACAAAAGTATGGAGCTATCCCCATGTGTGACAGTAACTGAGGGTGAACAACATATCTCTATGTGGCACAAACTAGAAATTTGAGTTGCAACTTTTGATGTGACATGCAGTGCAACTTCTCTGGGCACGTGAAAGCGGTTCACAATCGGCAAATTCCACTTGAATATTCAAAGTAATTTTTGTTTTTGAAGCTACTTTTTGAAGCTATTTTATTTATTGTGGAAAAAAATTAATATGTGAATATATCAGAGTTCTAAACACAGAATTTCAGAACTAGAGCAATTTGTATGCCTCTGCCGCCCCCCTCCCCGTCCAATTCCGAAATTGAAATGCATCATTCATGTGTATTCTATCTGATTTAAAGTCTTTTAAATTATAGTGAACTGAAATGAGATACAAGGTCCTGTGACCTTTAACCTTTCAACTCCAAAATCGAACCATTTCATCATAACCTCATAAAACATACTTGACCAAAGTTACATCTGACCGGCCATTAAGTTATAGCAGTAACGAGCCCTAATCAGACATGTATGGAGCCTTGTGACCTTTGACCTTTCAACTCTGAAATCTCATCAGTTCAACAGTACCCCATAATGCATATTTCACCCAAGTTACATCAATATCCGGTAAGCCATTCTCAAGTTATCGTGGTAAAGACCCCAAGCATGGGGCCTCGTGACATTTGATGTTTGACCTTTTAACTTTTAACATGCCAAAGACTAGGGCTGGCCGATGTTTGGATAATATCGAAATTAGTCGATGTTGAAAAAATATCGAATACACGATAATGATCTCATGATTATTTCAAAATATCGCCAGAGGCACGATATGACCCAAAATACCATTGATTATGAAAACCTAATGGGGTAAATGCATGCACTGCAGTGACAGGGACCAAGAATTCTCCATACATGTAGCTAAGAATACTCTTCACATGATAGATAAAATCAGGGAGGTAGGAGTAACAAGAGAGACCTCCATCAGTCCATATTGTTCAGCTGTCAAACTTGTGGTAGTGCAAGAGCAGTAGTGCGTTCAGTATTTTGTCAACAAATCTATCAACACACTGCCAACCAAAAATGCCATTCATAAACAGTTGGCACCACAAATCTCCAGATCTAGTTACAAGAGGGTCTGCAGAAAGCAACATTGTTTTGACCACATTTTGATAACAACCCTAAAGAGTGCACTGTCAATTTAAGCATATAATAGATTTATCTTCTTCATCACAAAACTGTTTTTCAACTCAGGACGATAAATCGTGTTATCAACGATGTGTTTGCCCCGATAATCGAATGAGGTTTAGATCAAATTTTGCCACTTCTAATCTACCAAAGACACAGATCTGCACCAAATAATATACATTAACGGTCATTAAGACCATAGCGGTTTAAATCCTCTGGCATGTTAAGAGTTAAACCCACTAATCTGATCAGTTCATTTTTGCTGTGGTAAAGACACTAAGTATGGGGCCTTGTGACCTTTGAACTTTGACCTTTCAACTCCAGAATCTAATCATTTCATTGGTGCCTTATAAATCATACTTCACCCAAGTTACATCAAAATCCAACACACTGTTCCTAAGTTATCGTGGTAATGAGCCCAAAACGCACTGGCCCTGTGACCTCAGACCTTTGAACTTTTAATCCCAAAATCTAATCAGTTTGTTGTTGTCTCATTGTACATACTTGGTCCTAGTTACATCAAAATCCTATCAGCTGTTCTTTAGTTATCGTGATATTGAGGTTATGGACAGACGGACGGACAACCCGAAAACATAATGCCTACAGCAACTTCGTTGCGGAGGCATAAAAAGTTGATATAGCGATATTTTTTCAACATTTGGCAATACAGACAAATTGAAATATCATTAAAAGACGATATCCCAAAATGACAGCGGACCTTATCTTCTATGATTTCTTTTTTACCCACACAGTACTGGTCACAGCCCAGCTCAACCGCCCTTGAACGGTTGGATGAGATCCAGGCCTCCATCAGTCACATGCAGCCTGCTAGCGCCCTCAACGTCCAGTCTATTTGGGCACCTCACAGCTCGTATGCTGAAGTGAGAGGTCGACGCAGTAGAGCATCCCCTTACACTGACCTGGAAACACAACCTCCCTTGTCATCACTCAGCTATCAGAAAACAGCCTGGTATGTCCTTTCTTGTCGTTGTCCAGCAGAAGGGCCCTAGCATACATGTACAGTGTGTCTCAAAAAAAAATTGTGCAAGTGAAAACCGCCCTCTTTGGTAATTAGAAAATATTCTTGTGACATGATGCTTATGTCACCGTCAAGTGCATAGTCTTAGCTTTCAAATGCTGTTAGTTTTGGTTAATTTGCTTATCTTAATCTTGAGATATCTTAATTTAAATCAGAAAGGGTAAAATTACAATTGTGCCACTTTTACCACAGTCCGGAGTAACAGTGACACAATTGTGATTACACCCTTTTGTTGTTTGCAACATATCTCGAGATTAAAACAAGCAAATTGAACAGAACAAATGGCATTTGAAAGCTAAGACTTTACCCATGACGGTGATGTAACCATAATGTCACCAAAGTATTTTCTAATTTCCGAAGAGGGCGCTTTTTACTTGCAGAATTTTTTGAGACTTGCTGCAACACGTCTGAAAACATTGTTCAAGTGAAAAGCGCCCTCTTTGACAGTAAGAAAATACTGCTGTGACATATGTTTACGTCAACATCATGGGCAAAGTCTTAGCTTTCAAATGCTGTTTGTTCTGTTCAATTTGTTTGTTTTGATCTCGAGATATCTTGTAAACAACAAAACGGTGGAATCACAACTGTGTCACTTTTACGGGAAGAGGGCCTGATGCTATATTGACTGTAGTAAAAGTGGCACATTTGTGATTTTACCTTTTCGTTGTTAACTGAACATATCTCAGGATTAAAACGATCAAACTGAACAGAACAAACGACATTTGAAAGCTAAGACTATGCCCTTGATGGTGATGTAAGCATCACGTCACAAAAATGTTTTTCTCATTACCTAAGAGGGCACTTTTGACTTGCACAATTATTTTTGAGACACACTGTATGTTCCCAGGAGAAGGACCTTAACAGTAAATTTTCTGTAATTTTAGAAATCTTGCCTTATTTGATATTTGAACAGACTCACGGAAGAATCTAAACATGTACTACTTTGATTTCATGTGAAAAGAGCCAATGGTTTGCGAGGTAGAGGCAATTTAGTTTTAAGGCCCTTCTGCAGGAAACATATGCTAGGGCCCTTCTGCAGGACAACCAACAATATGGTTTACTTTGATTTCTTATTTTGAAAGCTACAATTATGGAGAAGATGGCAAGAAAACAAAATCACTGGCACTAGCACATCTGCACCTAAAGTGTCTATTGGGCGATTCCGTGCTAAAACTTGAAAAACTGCTAAAATTTAAAATTGCTTCTAGCTGACAGCTAGTGTGATAACATTTTTGGTTAATACCTAAACCATCTGGAACAGGTCAGTTTTGGGTGCAAGATTGTCTTAAAAGTCTATTTTTGGGGTGAAATTGTGAAAATTTGATATTTTATTGAAATTTCACAAGTTTTACAGTATGTATGAAAATGTGTATACACTAGATCTGAGAACTACTGACCAATCTTTTAGATACTGCGAGTCAAGTAGTTGGGATGTCCCCTTGATAGCTGACTATGTTTACAAAAATATTCTCATTCCTACTTAGACTTAAGTGTCATTATTTTGGCAAGCCCTACCTATAAGTGTCCCGTACGACACATAAACTTATAAAAGTTTTGATTATGCTTCAGTTTCAGCGGCTACAAGCTTATAGTACAGAATTCTCTAAATTGGTGATGTAAGTAGTCATATGATACCATAAAGTTAGGATTTACTTCATGTATCTTCTATAAATAACATCATCAACTTTGTCCCGTATGACACAAAATGTGTCGTACGGGACACTTTTCTGTGTCGTACGGGACATGTCCCTTGCAACAGAGTGTATTTTTTTCAAAAGTTTAATGATTTAAAATTAAATTTATAAATTTATAATATTTGAACCTATTCATCCTTTCATCTGAATAAAAATTTATGCCCTTACACCATGTTTTTTCATTTGTAATCTGTTATAGCACCTGTTCTAAGCTTTCTTCAAGTATAGGCCTACTGGCCTAGGTTAACAAATTCAAAGTGGGAGAGGAAGGGAAAAGAAAAAGGGGGGTCTAGAAGATGTATCCAAACATTTATGTACTACTCAGAACCTATTAGGTTGTATACTTGCAAAAATATTTGTCTAAAATATCAAGTGTGTTGTACAGGACAAAATGTGTCGTACGGGACATGGGAAGCGCACCATTTCCTATGTCCTGTACGACATATTTTGTCCTGTACAACATAATTAATATTTCCAAAGATTTTTGCAATTCTTATGATGTGTATACATTTTAAAGTGTCAGTTTAATCGCTTTGTAACAAAATATTTCCAAATTAAGAGAAATAATAATCCATATTTTATTCGAAATAGACAGACATTACAAACAGAAATCTTCTGAAAATTCCGAAAATTCGTTTTGCCCAATTAATCGTGGGCCCGGCAGCCACTAAGCAGCGCCAGATCGACGTTGCTCTATCCCTAAAAATTGTTGAACGCCAAACAGGGTAGCAGCAACTCTTTTAACGTCTTTTGGTCTTTTGGTCTGACGCGGTCGGGCTTGAACTCCTGACCTCCCGGTTGTGAGGCGGACGCTCTACCAACTGAGCCAACACACCGGTTAATGCAGTGTTTTGATTGATGTAAGCTAGGTAATTGTGGAATTGTTTCAGAGATGTCCCGTACGACACTTTTTGATGTACCGTACGACATGTGCGTTCTTGAAGATATTTGCCTTACGCATTTTTGTGTTCAAGATATTTTCAAAATTATAGCTGTATAAAAGTAGTCTTCAGTATTTGTGTCATTGATTTAGTAGAGATTCAGTCATTTTTATTCATGCAACTCACAGAGTTTTGGACAT
>JZLH01S0621886.1:5484-23429 GCA_001188425.1 Eucidaris tribuloides | reverse complement strand
AAAAAATTATGACATATCTAAAAACAAAAGCATATTGCATTCTGCTTCAGAAATGGATTCAGCACAAAATTTCTCAGTCTAGAAAACATATCTTTCATACGAAAACGATAAAGTTTCATATTTTGGGGTATTTGGCAGGTCAAATGGTACGGTAGAACCTTTGAACCTTGTCTTAGTTATGTAAACTTTGCCAGAGAATGCGTGTGTGAATCATAAAAATGCGAAGATGAATCGACATGTTTGCACTGATCTAGAGCGGTGGTTGCACTTGCGCGTGTTCTTATCAGCAATGAAGCTAGTACATGTTATGAATGAGTAATGTTTACTCTCCATCAAGAATGTGGATGGTAGATGGGAGCCGAGTTTCAGTGAAAGTAGATACACTCTATGCTCTCTTCCGGAATCTGTGGAACTGCTGTCTGAACAACTCTTAAAGTGCATCTTATAACATGTTTCCATTTAAAAAAAAAATGTGAGCCTACATGATTTCACCATTCTAACTAGTGTCTTGATAAGGTCAAAAATGCAGCTCCTTGAAAAAAAATACACTTAGAAAAAGATCATTGAAAGCTGCTTTAAAAAAGTAAAAATCATTGGCAAACCATATCCAGTTTTTTTCCCCTTTGTGACTGCTGTGTTGCAGAATTTTTCATCAGGCGGGAATAATTCATGTGCCAATTTGAATTTATCTGTTCATATTTTAAAGTGGACAGCAATTATAGCATAACTGTCTGAACTGTTTGTGGTTCTAGGGTGTTTATTATGTCCATTCAAACACTGTCAGATATGTCAGGATAAGCATTGAAGTCTGTAGAATTTTTTTAAATGTGTCTTTCCACAATGTATATCGTGACCCGTCACGTGCGCAAAAAGGAGCCACAGTCGATTTTTTGGGCCCAGTTGTTTTTTTTAGCCATTTCATCTTTTCTCATATTCAAGCCTGTATTTTGTATATTGCATGCTTGCATAAAGAAGTATACTCGGCAAGAAATTCTATTCAAAACAGGAGCTTTCACACGCTGTCACGAAAATCTTTACGACTTTACGAGAAAACCGCTGTCAAAGTGCAGCGTCCGTTCAAAATGCGAAACCGCGATCGCGCTGAAAGTCTGATAAAACCGAGGGTAAAGACTCCCTAGCAACAGTACGTTATCATTGCTCATCATTCTTGAAATTTTGCATTTGGAATTTATAGGTTTGTAGAAAGTGCTATTTTTAGTTTCAACGAATTTGGTAAGATTTTAATGCTCGTTTGGTGTTTACCAAAAATACATTGGGTTCTTAACCATCTGCATTATTTCCGCTCGGTGTATGTACCTTGCGAGGCGGGTCACAGGTGACCATGGACGCCAGACACTTGGGGGGGGGGGGTCTTAGGGTGAGAGATTTGACACAATAAATTTCCACAAGAAGTAATTACTTGTAAGTCGATTGTTCATACTAATTTGCAAAGTTCGGGATTAAATGAACTGAGATTCTCAAGGGAAACAATAACTTCTTATTGTCTGCTATATCGCTATTCAATTGATGAATAACTGCACCAGCAGTCCAGAGCACGCGCAAGAATTAGGGTCCCCTATAATTAACACGCCGACAGACATGACAGGGACCCGCTTTGCATAGTTATGATTCTGTCCTATTTGACGGCCCCACGCGTTTAAGTGCCTATTTAACTGGATTGAGCCAGCTTTTATGCATCCGTAACAAAAGAACAAAAGAACCTGTGAAAGTTTTAATTGATTGTGTGCATACTTGGTTTACTAGTGAGTATTACAAATTACATAGATAATGAAAACGTGCATGTCTTAACTCTAAACCCACCAGGTTACAAATTCTCTGCGCAGCGAATACCTTCTCACGCGGCATCAGCATTTGTACTTACTCTGTTGATTTAATATTGACGCAAAATATTGTGAATCTAATGTTTGCAGATTAAAATGTCGAAAAAATCGGAAACTGCAAACAAATCAAGAATATCATAACAAATCAAGTTCAAGTTAAGGATAGCTTGTCAGTTTGCACGTTCGGAAAAAAAATGGAATCACATCAATCACGATACGTCATGTGACACAGCTCAGCCAACGAGCAGCCGTCTTGCGTTTCTAGGGGCGCGGCCTAACTGACTCGGATTTTCTGTGTTTTTTTTCGCGAGGTCGAATGGAAGGCTCTCAGAAAAACGTTGATATTACCCATTTCCCGTGAATATTTTGATCTGAAACTTTCACAGGACATTAAAGAGACTTTAAAGATTTGATTTCAGTCAAAAAATTTTTTTTGACAAGTTTGACCTGTTCCGACAATTTTGCTTTTTTTCTCTAAATCGTCCGTTGCGACTTGTGGCTCCTTTTGGCGTGACGGGTCACATATAGGCCTAGTGTCTTTAACTCAATTCTACCTCCATGTCCCATAGCATTACTATGAATCATAATTATGAAGGTCTTTACCCGCTGCACTAATGTCATACAGTTATGGATTTTATCGTTAACGATTTAGGTCGCTAATAATCTCATCTCATTTTGCTGGTATGAAAATATGTTGAAGTTATCCAGGGGCCAGCTGCATAAGTATAGTTTAATCTGCTCTTTGTCTCGCTCTCTCTCTCTTAACATGTATTATGTAAAGATCCTTAAGATCGATTCTAAGACCCGATTTACACCAACCTATTAGGCCGACCTTGGGCCGGCCCAAGGCCGGGCCAAGGCCGGGCCTAAAGCTTGGTGTAAATGCAAAGGAGGCCCGAGGCCCTCCCCGATTTGGGACCACCTCTGGAGGTAGTCCCGGGCCCGGCCTGGCCTGAATCCGGTGTAAATGGAAAGGAGGCCTCGGGCCCCCAATTTACCACAAGATGCGACGCTGTTACGTAATACACAATGCCCAAACAATGCGCTGACTGTACTTCCCGTGTGTGTAGCGTGCAGGTAAACCATGAATCAAACAAATTAAACCATCGTAAATTTGAAAAAAGACAACAAGATACATGAACTATTACATCCGTTGTTTTAGGTATCCTTTTTTTCTTTGTACAGTTGTACAAACTGCATTATGTTGTATCAATTGAACATCAACATTACACGATATGAAAAATATTGCTGTTTACTTCACAGTCTCATTCCAACATTTTTCAAATCGACTCTCTTACAAGAGACTTATGTAGGGATGTTATTCGTGCAACGTGTATATTAATGAATCGCGAACAAAAAGAAATACTGCTTTGTTTTACATCAATGTCATAGGGAGACGCAATGCGTTGAGTTTGGGAAAGGGCGCCTCTATAGGCCGGCCTAATATTTGGTGTAAATGCACAAAATTGCGGGTCTCGGGCCTCCAATTTAGGCCGGCCCGAGGCCGGTCCGTTGGTGTAAATCGGGCCTTATTCAGTTTCAGTTCTCCCCAAATGGAGAGAATTTATTATGTATACATAGGCATTCGGCCCTACAAAACGAAACAAAAATACAATCATCCCACATTGAGTAGGAAAGTCTCTGCATCATTGATTTAAGCAGAAATTTTCATTGCATTGTGAAAATGTGATGATATATATTCAAAATATTTTAACTCTTTATCTGCCGAAGTTGCAGATCTGCACCACATAATACATATAAAATCCATAGAGGTTTAAATCCTCTGGCATGTTAAGAGTTAAAGGTAAATAACATTTTGGGAAGTAATCATCAACTTGGGTTAAAACTATTCTAGAATCAAGTAAACTATGCAATAATAGTGCTGTGAAAGGGTAAAGTGGAGTAAAGTGTTAAAGAAAGAAACTCACAAGTTTCTATAGACTCTTAGCACTTGACGTGTGAATGTATTTGAATGTGATAGATTGTGGTTCAGTTGCTTGACGAAAAAGATTTAAGTTGATCAATGCTAATTCCCCGGGGAGGGGGCCAGTGTCATTACAAGGTGTACACCATGCGCGTGTGAAAAAGCGAGTAAAAAGGGTTGTTTTTCACGGTCGGGCGGTGTACGCGCGTACAATGAAAAGGGTATCAAAATTGCCAAAATCAGGAAATAAGGGTATAGTTTTAATACACACGCATGGTGTACACCTTGTAATGACACTGGCCCCCCCTTCCCTCCCCCAGGGATATTTCTAACCCAAGCTGAATGATTTTGTGAGATTTTGTAAGTGATATTGATAGACAGGTAGAGCAAAAGCAAGGTACCTCCTTGGCATAAGTAACACATCTTAGTATACATGTATATACTTTTGAAAAGATAAGAGGAATGATGTCATCAACTTATTTGAAGCGTGACATAATTAGAGTTTTGGCTCCAAGAGGTTCCTTCTATTTTGGAGCCATGCGGTGCCAAAAGCATGTCAAGGATTCAGTTGCTAGTGCTTTCTACATACATGTATACTTGTATGACTTCCCGATTCAATCGCATCATGCCTGCTCTAGAATAGAGTTGTAACAGTCACCGAGCTCAGAGATGAAGGAGTTAGTATGGCCCTATGACCTTATAATTTCAAGATGATTAGATTCTCATTAGTGTCAAGTCATTGATGCACTCTCAAGAAATTAATGTCGGTTGATTTGTGACCTTTAGGAGTTGAAGGTTGTTGTATGGTAACTTCTGGAAATGCTGCTACTATAACAAGAAAAGTAATCGCTGCTTCTTATAGATTGTAATAGCATTATAGAAATTTAATTGAGGGCATATTTTGGTATGAAGTTAGATTGCTGTTAGCAAGTATACATAGTCCTCCCACCTCCCTGCATCAACTTTGTGGCATGGCACATTATTTACTTGTTAAATAGAAGCCGTACAATCTTCTGCCCCATGCTACGATTGATTAATCTGTTTGATTTATGGTTAAGTAATGTTTTCAAATTGCAGACATTCAATGTGTGTATCTATGATAATACAGCTAATGTGTTTTTGAAGAGGCACCGCATCCTTATCTCTGCTGTATACCAAAGTCTGACCAAATAACAGACAGAGGGCAGAACTTGGCTAAATACATTTCGTGCTCACATGAAGCAACATGGAACCGGCATGATCCCTATCCATTCTCAACCAAAGAGGCCTGTGAACTGGTCTGAATGTACAGCGTGTCTAAAAAAAAAATTACGCAAGTGAAAGCACCTCTTCGGCAATCAGAAAATAGTCTTGTGACATGGTGATTACATCAACGTCAAGATCATAGTCTTAGCTTTCAAATGCTGTTAGTTCTATTCAATTTGCTTGTTTTGATCTTGAGATATATATATTTAAAAATGAAAGGGTATTTTGTGCCTCTTTCATGGAAAGAGGGCCTCATAGTGTTATTGACTGTAGTAAATTGGCACATTTTTTAAATTTTGCCCTTTTGTTGTTTACTAAACATATCTCAAGAATGAAACAAGCAAACAAACTGAACAAAACAAACAGCATTTGAAAGCTGAGACTTTGCCCTTAAGATGTAACCATCATGTCACAATAGTATTTTTTGTTTACCAAAGAGGGTGTTTTTCACTTGTACAATTTTTTGAGACATGCTGTAGTAAAGAAAGGAGGTATCATGTACACAGGAGCATAATGAGCAAAGAAATTTGGGAAAACAGGGGTGATAATGATGATGTAAACATGCAGTGGCCTGTGTAGTGAACAGTTTTCCAAGGGTTGGGGTTCATATCAAGAGAAATTGTATTCTGTTTGATTTTCTGTTCAATAATTTGTTGACATATGACAAGTTTATCCCATTCACTGTGCTTGGAATTGCAATTTGCAAAGTTGGACTTTTATTTGTTTCACAGGTCTCAAAGGGCTGTTCTAAACAGACAGTTTTGGGAAAAGTGGCAATCCTTAAAATATAAAGTTATGATTATTGCACTGGTTCAGAGAATATTAAATGTGATTATATGGATCTACTTAATCTGTGTTAACTCTTTAAGACTGTTGTGAGCAGACAGTTTTAGGAAATGTTGCACTCTTAGTTATTCATAAATTTACTTTGCTTCATGAATTTATTATTATAATTATAGCAAGATACCAAATGAATTTAATAAAGGTGTTGAGGGGAGGGGGAAGGGTGGGGAGGATTATGCACCCCAACTGCTCCCATGTACATTCAGAGCATTGTGCATGTATGTACCTGTATCATAGTGATTTGACATGTATATTTTCATACATGTAGGGGCCTATAATGTCATATTACAGAAGCAACATCACTAGCCATCTGGTTCAGAATGCATTGTATGATGATTGGTGTCATAGTATAAATGTTATCCACAAGACAAGATGCTACATTGCAATAAAAACCTCTTGATTGTATGAGTTGTGATATATTAGCTCCCAAATCTATACACCTGTATACTAAAAGTCTGATGGAAAACTCTGGTGATGAATGGCTTCACAATAGAACAAAATAAATAGTTTCAACAAGGAAAAAAAATTAAAGGAGGGAAAAAGAAAACCCTAGCATGTGGGTTATTGACCAGACTAGAGTGGGGTCGATTTCGTCCACTGGGAAAAGATTCAAGTATTTGTAAATTCTGAGTTGTTGAAAAGTTTGGGGAGTTTCTTTTTTCCCCATCAGTTTGTTTTCGTTTACTTGAAACACAAAAGTGAAGAGGGTAAAACAAGATGGCTACGTAACTTGATGTTCTCATAGTTGTATAAAATTACCCTTTTCTAAATAACTCGACACAAGAGTTATAAAAGGCTCCTATTGGATAACAACCTGTAGTCCCACACTCCCTGATTACGTGTAAGTAATATCTTGAGTGGTAGAACGTGTACAAATCATGCATGCACCAGAACCAGGTCACCCATTGGGTTCTGCCGTGTCATTGCCATCTCATTTCTTATCCTTAATTATGTCTCAGCAGGTATGCTAATTACTATTGATATGATTGCTATTTAGCCTTCTGGTGTTACTGTTACATCTAATTTATATTTCAGTGGCAGATGGGGGGGGGGGGGGACAATTGGCCCACACCCTTTTTGTGTCAAATTCTTGCATTTTGACGAGCAACAGGACTTTTCAGCCTAACAGGCCCCCCTTTTGGGGAATTTCTGGACTCACCCCTGTGTTTCCGTGAGTGCATGTTTGTTTAGATGATTATTATTATTATTTTTATTTAAAGATGAGCTTGATGGATGACAATTTGACATTCAATATTTAAAGGAGATCATTTTGAAATCATGCAATGATTTAAAAAATAATTGTCAGGAAGTACAAATTCTTTCATTTTGATGGGGAACAGGACTTTTCAGCCAAACAGGCCCCCCTTTTGGGGGAATTTCTGGACTCACCCCTGTGTTTGCCTGAGTGCATGTTTGTTTAGATGATGATGATTATTATTATTTTTATTTAAAGATGAGCTTGATGGATGACAATTTGACTGTTCAATATTTAAAGGAGATCATTTTGAAATCATGCAATGATTTAAAAAGTAATTGTCAGTAAGTACTTTTCAGTGTAGGAGAGTTTTGAGAATAAAGACAGCATTTCCTGGCAAAGATGTCTACTGATTGTTACTTTCAAAAATGGCCATACCATAAAAATTTTGATTTAGCGTAATAAATGATAGAAAAAAGATAACTTTGATCAATAATTATTTACATAGTGACCAGACTTTTACAACTACATATATAGCAAAAATGACAAACAAAAAAAAAAAAAAAAAACTTAAATAATAATGATAAAAATAAATAATCTATCTGATATAATTACGCAAATTCATTTTCATATTGTGTACAAAACCATGCTTGATAATAATAATACCTCCTAATGATTTTATTGAAATATATAAAAAATAGTTCAATGATGAGTATGCATTTAAAGACTAAGCCCCCTAGCATGAAGATTCTTTTGACTCGATGACATCACAGCATGTCTTCGTTGGGAGTTGGCCCGTCATAGTTCCACTGGACTAGAAAGTATGAATCAGGTTCATGGCAGCTTGCATGCGAGGAAATCACCTCGTTGCCAAACCAGTGCTGAGAGACCTGATTATAGCGCGACTTGACCACGGTCACACGGTGACCCAATCGTGATTTTAAACACGATTACAATCGCGAGGATTAGAGTTTAGAACGTCCAACATTTTTGCTCCGGTGACAATTGCTCCGACAATTATTGCATGCACTTATCCTCACCTCAACCCTAACCCTAATCCTAACCCTAACCCTACCCTAACCCTAACCCTAACCCTAACCAAAGCACTAACCCTAACCCTATTCTGAACTGGAAACGTAATGGCAACCCTAATGCTAATTCTTTGTCTTCTGAGATATTGTCATCGGAACAAATGTTGGATACTGACCGTTCAAGCTAGAGAAACAGATCTTAGCAACCACAGAGCAACGTGATATGAATGTGACATTCTAGTGAAGAGGCACGGCCTGTGTTTCTGTGCACACTGTCAATCCACCGTGTGCTGGATGGATCATGCGGCTGTGACACACTTGTACATATTCCCTTGAGTGTGTGGTATTCTAGTGGAAGATAATGAAAAGTCACTTGAGCTCTGCCTCCCAAAATAGGTTTTAGAGGTAAAGCCATTCATAATAGGATAACGTGACATGATTTGGGAGAAATGTGATTCAAAAACATAATTATCTGGAACACGATTTGAATTTTGCGATTTGATTTGCCATCATGATTCTAGTTAAATGAATGAAAGGGATTATTCAGAGAGGTGAATAATCCCTTTCATTCATTTAATGACAATAAACTTGTCCACCTTGGACTATTTAACATAACAATGTCAAAATTGTGAGCCTTGGTATTTGTTCCTGTGTTCATTGTATCAATGCCAGTAACCAGGGATAGCATGGTGGTATTGTCGCAGCCCGGATAGCTGTAGATGACGGGTGTGAGACAGATCAGCAGTTGCGATCTTAAAATACAGAGACTGATTCTAGTTTTTTCCCATGGGTAAAAATACCATAATTACTAGTGATTGCCAATTGCAATCACGTTTGCGATCACATTTTGGTTTCCGTGTGAAACTATCTTAGCAAAACACGAGATTTGAGCCCAAAATCACCTCACACCCCATCCTGGCAGCTCGGTTCGTTATTATTATCAGTGAGCGACATCAAAGTTAAGCTGTCGATCATGTTTCCTTGTGGTCGTAACTTCAAACTGTTTGCAATCGCTCAAGGGTGTCAGAATATGACATTTTCTTTTCAGTTTTTCCTGTCATGCAAGGTGTCTGCCGATCAAAACAATTTCATTTCAACCTGTTGGGGCGTGGTATTCTGCCCACCTATTTTTATTTTATTTTTTTATGTGAGATTGTGAGTGAGATGACATGAACTAAAAGGCAATTTACACTTCATGAAATTAGTAAATAGTTGCATCCTTATTAAGCAAATTTTCCCTGTGTTCATGTAATTTGATTATTAAAGTCTGATTTTTCTGAATGTCATGCTTCACATTAACTTACTAATAAGAATCTCCCAAATTAATCACCAAATTACCTCAGTTTAAAACCCATTAGAGCTGACTGTACAACTTGCAATTTCTATTGAGCCCACCCCAAGATATCTCACACTATTGGTCCTCAACAGGTTAAATTGTAACCCTGTATTTGGTAAAAACACCTTACTGTAATATCTGAGAAAGCACACTTCAACTTTGTTTCAAAAGAGTGAAGTTAAAGGTAAATGACATGATTGGGGGTAGTCCTCAATTTGGGCTGAAACTACTCTAGAATCAAGTAAACTATGCAAGGATTCTCCTGTGAAAATCTTGTATTCAAACGTTGACTCATTCTAAAAAAAACAATGTCAATATCACTCGTAGCACGGAAACCTGCTGTGTGGCTCTCTATGGGGCTTATTTTCATCGTCCCCGGATAAAATTAAGATACTCATATATTTATGCTTGATTCTCCTTAAGTAATCAAATATAGACAAATCTTCCCAGGTGGGAGATCCACTCCTGCTAGTATGTAGTTGATATATTTCAACTCATTTGGTTCTTGAGGCATTTTCAAGTGTTCCCAATCATGTCACTAACCTTTAACTGACTTTTCCATCATTCATATTGGTTACATTTATAACAGACCTTCAGAACCTATGGGTTAATATAACCTGCACGGATTTGGGAAGAAAGCCGTGACTTGTGAATATTCCAATTTCACGGCATGGAATTATAGTATTTGAGTAATGGATCAACTCAAATCCTCATTCACAGGCATAACTGTCAATATTGAGGTACTGATGAGTATTGCCATTGAACGGTTAGCTCGCAATTTTGGCATGTTGACCTGATCTGGTAGAAACGAATGGATGCATGTTAAGGGTGTACGTTGATGTACTGTGGTTTTGTGTTTAAAAGAATAACATGAGCATGATGAGGGAATTTTGGATAAATCTGTGGGATTGAGACAAGTGGAGAGTGCAAACAGAATGTGTAGCAAGTTTTGGTAACAATAGCCACATGATGTAGTTATTATCATGGAAAGGGGCGTGGCAGAAAGGGGTGTGTCACTTCAGGTACATGCTGAGAATTTGGGGATGGTGATGCTGATGACAATTTGACAAACCAAAAGAAATATTTCATCTGTTGATGTCATCCTGAACAAATTCCTCCAAAAAGGCTGCAAATTAGAATTTTATTTCCCAACATGGTCTACGCATTGCTTCAAAGAACGGTTCCTGAAGCCAGCGGGTTAACACTGAAAATAAATCGGATCAAAGGTCAATCATTTGTAGGAAGGAACATTATGTTTTTATCAGTGAATTTGTCATATGTTGTGTTTTCTGGTAAACTTCAAATATCACATGATTCTCATTGTGATCTAGAGGTCAATACTGAATGTCTTTGAAGAAATGCAATGCAAGGTTTATTTGTTGACCTTAATGATAAACAGGAACTATTTCTGTAATGTGCTATCTTCGGGTGTTTGCAGACATAAATCATTCAATTTGGCATTGAAGTAAATTGAGTTGCAAATAGTCATCAAATGTTTAAATTATGTATCTGTAATGAGGTCCTTGTTTTCGTGTAAAAAAGAACACCCAGACATCTTGTCTGACTTCTCTGTCAATACTTTCATGATCCTCATAAATAAACAACAGACTGGCACTGGCTCCTATATTCTCTGAGACCCACATTTTTCGAAGAAATATGCATGGTTAAGTCTGGCTGTATAGTGTGTATTCAACAATGTGATCCATGCGCTTGTCTACATAGTGCACAGTCGATCTTGGATTAAATATCACTAGAAGCAGCCAAACAATGGATATTACAATGTCGCCGACTGATCATATGACTTTGTCAGTCGCATAGCTGCATTCCAATCTTTCGGAACAGTATCATAACTTTTTTCGGGCCATTACTTGTCTCAATATAGTACATATTGAGACTTATTGTACTAATGAAACGTCTTTATAATGTCAGAAGTTGGTAGCCGACAGTGGTCGCAACCGTTGATTTGAGCAGACCACCCGATTACAGGCCCTACAGGCCATTATACCGCGTTTCTTTCAGCGGCCAAAATCGGTAAACAGCTCCCATAAACTTCGAAGAATTAAAATCTTGGAATCCGATGCCATTGGGCTTCTGATTGAGACGTGTGGTGAATGGTGAATTCTTGTTGCCCCCCAGTTGTTGCGGGCCGTGTTGTGTTTGCTGGGGTGTGTGGGAATATTGCTTTCACAATGCCTTTGAAATTGAATCGAAATACGAGTAAAATTATTGTCTAACCGTGAAAGTGAGTCTTTATTTTATTCTGGGAAGTAGGGAAAAAGTGCGATGACTAATGCTTCTACAGAGGAGGAAAGAAAGTACAGTGAAAATCAACTCTAATTGCAAGAAAAGTGTTACTTTTCCTTTAAAGGCCGGGCGTCTCTTTTGCATGCCTAAAATTGAACTTATAAAGAAGAAAATGCTATTTAAGAACCTCTAGCAAAGTTTAAGAGCTAAAAACCAGTTTTAGTGGAATTATAGTTAATGTTTGACTTTGATTTGATTCTTTTGTCTCATGACAAAATTTTTACCAGTAGTAGTTAGTCTATTTTTAGACAGTGCATGGACAGTGCCACTGAGAATTAAGTGCAATAGGCTTTTACATTTAGATGACTGTGCATTCCTTTCAGTGTCTGACACATGCCAGCCAGGGTTGGGCTCAATTACTTTCTTCAATTACAATTACAATTACAATTACAATTACTTAATGGCCAAAATATTCAATTACAATTACTTTTCAATTAAATCACATTTTTTTCAATTACAATTACCAATTACTTTTGGCAAATACAATTACAATTACAATTACTTTTTCATACGGAGCGAGGTTATATTTCCGCCAGTCTTTTGTACTCTGTCCACATGTGTAAATATTTATTTCATTTGAATGCACTTGAAAGCAAGCCCAAGAGGAATATAGGTCTAAGATGAGTGATATTAGAGTATAAATGGGAGTACACCGGATAGAATGACTACTGTTTAATGGTTTACAATGGACTTAAAAGTAATTGAGAGTAATTATGCTCAATTACATTTTTTTTCAATTACAATTACAATTACTTTGCGTTCAAAAATTTCAATTACAATTACAATTACAATTACTCAAAAATTGTAATTAATTACGTAATTGCTCAATTACCCTGTAATTGAGCCCAACCCTGATGCCAGCACAACCATCTGGTATTACACAAGTACTGTAATCCGCCTGATATACATGTACCTAAGTGAGATTTGTTACAGTGTGCTTAGAACGTACACTACACAACTAGTGCTTTTTGCGCATTTGTCAAAATTGAGGTAATTTCCGATCTTCAGATTTCACAGGCAAGTCCTTTATAAATAACCTAATGGGTAATGTTTTGCTGAGTTATAGGAGGGTTGCAAATGAGATTCTCTACCTTGTAAAGTGGATTTCCATGCTCAAGCAAGTTGCGTTGAATAGAAGCAGAAAAATTAGCTAAACACACCAGTGAAAGTTTATATAACGAGCTGATAACTACATCAAACTTCTGTGAATTGAAGTTAAAATCATTTCAGACATTGTTTAAAGGGAGTGATCAGTTGCAAATCGTGGTGATTTAGAGTTAGGCCTGATTTGGGTAATATTCAGGAATTTCAATAGTGGCTATATCTTTGGTTAACGAGCACGCAATTGTGGTGATATGGGCGACCGTGCTTGGGAAATATATTGAATAATCATAATCTCCTCACTTCTTGGGGATGTCTTTATATCGTCCGGCATGGTAACTGGCAATGCAATGCTACGGCAACATCCAGTGCAGCAGCCTTGTGCTTATTGGTCAATCCAGCCATTGGCAGAGGATTCATTCGTGATTCACACCTAGCAGATACTGACCTACATGTACATGCCAAATTGCACTTAAAAAAAAAGGTGAAATAGCCATGGATTTTGAGTATACTTATCTCCCTTTAACCCGTTGGCGACTAAGTACGAGTTAACTCGTGTTGGGTCTATGGAAAATGTGTGTTATACTGAAATCAAATCGTCTCCAATGGGTTAACAATGTTTCTAGTTAAAAAACTCTGAGCTACATGATTTGCCATGCTACTTGATTCTATAAAACGATCATTAAACCAGTGCTTTTAAACAGTGAAAGTCACCGAATGACCATTCCAGTTTTCCCCAGACTGCCATATTATATTGTCCCCATGAGGCCAGGGCATTAATTCATTTACCAATATTTATCTTAACATAATTTGCTAGTGACAGCATAATTGCCTAAAGTTTCGAGTTCTATGGTGTTTATTTGTCCATTCAAACACTATCATGTATGATTATAGCTTGACAATTTTTTAATTGGGGCTTCCACAATATTTAACAGTGTCTTTAAATGTCATTGAATTCCATGGGTTTTACAGTCTGTGTTGATATTTATACCCAATGTTTTGCATGTTGGACATAGTTTGACTTGGATTAGACGGATATTGATCCCTGTGGTATTAATCAGCTGGGATAATCTGGATTATCCAGCATAATCTGGGGAGCAGTGGGATATGTGTAATTAGTTTTATTCACAGTGTGACTTGGTCTTTTTCTTGTACTAAATAGGGGGATGAAACCAGTTTTCATGAGTGGCTTCATGGTGTCTGCTTTTCTATGATGAGAAAGTACAGAATTTAGGTAAATGTTTGCAGTCTAATGATTTTTCCCAGCTTCTCATGCCGCAAATCCTTTTGATTTTTTTTTTGCTTTTAAATTCAAGAATGTATGTTGTCCATAAGATGTATACTTTCAAACTTGCTGTTTTGAATTGCTTTATATTTAAAACTTGAATCACCCAGTCAAATCGTGTTTACAGTCAGGCATTAATTAAATTTACTAAATGCCTTTCAAACCTAGATGCAGTTCTGTATCTGACATATAAGCAGTGACTTATGTATTTGTACCACTGCCTAAAATGCCATTTTTTAAACTTCTTGTGCATATGTAATAAATATCTGTCATGATAATTAAGTTAACTATTCTGTCGTCTTTTGTAAATTTATTTTTGTATCATCCAAAGTCATCTCGATCAGATGTGGAAAGAAGCACAGCATTTTGATGTTATCACTAGTAGAAATACAGTGCACTCCCCTTATAGCTAACACGATTATAACGAAATTCCTATTATAACGAAGTAGAAATTCAGGTCCCAAAATTATTATCTTGTTATCTTTATACTTTAACTGTTCGGTTATAACAAAATTTTTATGCAACAAAAGAAAACTGCTGGTCCCGAGGACTTCGTTATAATGGGAGTCACCTGTATTTTGTAAAGTTTCCAAATTGCTTTATCAGAAAATTATAGGCAAATATTATTCATGAACTAAGTTTGAAGCTTTTCTTCATGCACTTCCACCTAAAAGAACTCTGCCAACAACAGAAATAAGATAATTACACTTGTCGGAAAGCCAGAATATGAACATTTACAGTCTCATGTTCAACAGAAAATTAACATAAATTTACATGAACCAGTAATGATCCATTGTAAGTTGTAACCCATATTGGGACATCATTCCTTAGTCATTCTAAGCTCCTTGGTCACTGGACTGTATATTTTTGTGGTTAAAGTCCTTACACACACCCACAAAACATCCCCACCCCCTAATCCAGTTGAGCAGTCAATTAACAAGTTGTCCTGAAAGTCTTTAATCCTCTTATCCAAGCTAATCCCCACTTCTGTATTTAACTGTTGACTGATATGATAATGCTCTCCTAGATTGGGGTCAGTTCTGGGACTTAATAGAGGGATCTTCCCTCCCTGATTGGCTGGAAGTATACCTCCTGCCAATCAGTATAAAGTAGTTTGTTTGTTTTATAGAGGTGAACAGTTGCTGTTTGAACTTTTTACTATGGGTGTTGGTCAAGGGATATGACTGTGGCCCTATTATCAGTATATCCAGGCAGGTGGCATTCCAGGTATACTCTGTGTTTACTGGAAGTAGGTCATACAATGACTGTTTGGTTGTGTACTGCTATTGCTCTTATTTTGATTTGATTGAAAATGATTTCTTCCATCTTTGCCTCAAATAATTCAAGCAAAACAAATACATACATCATAAATGAACAAATTCATGTCCAGTACAATTATCGAAACAGGAGAAGCATAGATAATGTTATTTTCTTTCACAATATTAATTTTCAAAAGGTATGCCCAATATTAGAAATTTAGAAACCCCAAGTTTTTCAATATTTCAATCAAGAAACTAGGCAGCATGAAGTTTCAGGTTGCTATAAGAGACAACCCAGTTTCTACATAACACATAGTACATATTTATTGTTTATTTATTTGTTTAGTTTTAGGCAGGTATCCAAAGTGTTCAAGAACAAGGTACTTTGTAAAATCAGTCTCCCATCTAAACTGGAAACAAAATATAACTTGGTCCCAGACATAGTCAGGTTTATGTTGTACTTGCAAAACAAAATAATTCATACCCAACCCCGTAAACAAACAAATATAACACCAGGCATTCCATGGAAATAATGTTGATTCAATTTAAAAGTTCAATTTTCCTATATGTGGAATATTAGGGCTATCAAATGTCGCACATGGCCTCTGCTTTGAACGCAAGACGGCAATTTGAAACTTACTGTAAATGGAATTTTAGAAAAGGCAATGTCTGTCTGGGCTACAAACCGCATAGTTCAAAGCACCATGTACATTTTCATTTCACGCTAGCTACCGACAGTCTCGATTTCATTGTGTAGTCTGTAGGGGGAGGAGATTTGATATGTTTGCTCACTCTACTTTTAGAGTCAGAATATTTTACCTTCAAAGTTGACAATTTTTCTTTGACTGCTTTCATACGAGGGTCAAAGCGTGATTTGCAAAAGTGTTTGCAAATGGCGATCACTCTAATTACGGTATTTTTACCCTAGTGGCAGCAAATTAGAATCTTGATTGCAAATCAAATCACAAAACTCAAATTGTGTTTCAGAAATTTTTTCTAATCACGGTTCACTCAAATCACATCACATTTTCCTAGGCCTGTTATCGTTGAGAAATTCTCTGCCAATATATCGCTAGGAAAATCCTTACCAATATCGATAATTATAGATAATTATTGCCGAAAAATAGGCGGAATTAACTAACCATCAAAAAATAGTACAAAAGTCGGGAGTTTGTTTATGAGCCCCCGACATAAATGGCGCTAATATTTAGCCCCTTATTACACTAGAAGTAAAAGTCGGCAGTTTGTTTTTGAGCTGTGGCTCAAAAAACAAACTACCAACTTTTATTTTCTGCGTAATAAGGAAATTAATATTACCGCTAATAATGTCCAACCCTAAAAAATGAACTGCCGACGATCCTTTTTAGCTTAATATGGAACTTAATATTAGCACTAATAATGTCCAACCCTAAAAAACTAATTCCTGATGATCCTTTTTATGGTAATACGGAACTTAATATTAGCGCAAATAATGTCCAACCATAAAAAACAAACTCCTGGCAATCGTGTTTAGCATAATACGGAACTTAATATTAGTGCTAATAATGTCTGTGACTCAAAAACAAACTACTAGATGACTGTCGGCCAATATCGTTAACACAGATTTACTATCGATATATCACTAAGACGCCAAATCAGCCGATTATCAATAGTACTGTCGATACAGTGCATATCGATAACACTCTTACAGTTTCCTCATGTGAATGGCTTGGCCTCTTAGTCTTAACCTGTTGAAGACTAGATATGAGATATACAGTGTGTCCCAGAAAAAAGGAAACCGAGATTAATGAGGATATTTTTACATCTAAATAACAAATATGACAAAAAAATCGTACATGGTTGGAAAGCATATTTTCTCTTCTTTAATTTGATACCAGTCACAGAGATTCCCATTCACGCATGGTTGAGCAAAGACAATAAGAACGGACACAGTCATGAAATCATTTGCACGAGCAAATTTGAAATTCAAACTGTCATGCTTGAATTTATTCAGAATATCTTTGACATTCAAGGACATCATTGAAAAGCCGATTTTATCTTCTTTCATATGATACCACATTTGTGAAAAATAAGCGATGTATCAGTGAGAAAAGACAATTTGAAAAGATGCTTGTTTTCAGAAATGTTCCAAAATGCATTCATTAGCCCTGTTTCCTGGATTTGGCAGCCAGCAACCAAGAAATTACCTCGCGAACATGACTCGGAGCCTATTGTTGTGCCCGAGCAAGATATTGTGTGAAGTCAGCTGTGCGTGAATCTATTGTTCAGCTCGCTTCAAATTGCTTGAAATGGATTCATTCTAAATATCACGCTAAAACAGGCATGTTTTAATTGTACTTGTTCTCAGGCATACATTATTCATTTTTTACGCATGAGGTGTCAGATAAAAGAGAAAATATGAATTTTTATGTCATACTTTTGTTTCCTAAAAATAATCACATTTACTACCATGAAAATGCACTCAAAGATGGAATTTGCACATGCAAATGAAATTTTGGTAGCACCAATATCCATTGTTTAATCAATTATGCGTAAACGTTGAATTATAAGTTATGTATCAAATGAAAGAAGAGGAACAGAG